>VYZW01021032.1:18485-97354 GCA_013401315.1 Balaeniceps rex | reverse complement strand
GGCTGCGGCGGCCCTTTGAAACCGCCTCCCCGAGAACCCGCGGCGGGAGCGGGCGGGCGGGGGGAAAGGAGGGCCGCGGAGCAGGCCGGGGCCGCGGCGGTGCCGGGCGTGGGCTGAGCCCCGGCTGCCGCTGGTGCCGCGGGGTGCTGGGAAGCATCGCTGTCTGCCCCGCCGGGACGCAGGTGAGGAGCCAGGCTGCAGCCGGTGCTCTCTTCTTCGCTGCCTTCCCCAGCTGGGCTGCCGCCTCCTCCTCGTCCTCCTGCTGTGGCCGCGGCCAAGGGAAGGCCGGGTCGGGCCCGTCTCCCCGCGGCAGTTCCCGGGGGACGTGCTCCAGGGTCCGTGCACCCTGGGCTGGGGCTCTGCTGCTCGGTACCCAGGCCTCTGCACAGGGGCTCGGGGCTGCTGCCTGCGTTGCCTGCCTGGCTGGGGACCCCGCTGCCTGCGTTGCCTGCCTGGCTGGGGACCCCGCTGCCTGCGTTGCCTGCCTGGCTGGGGACCCCGCTGCCTGCGTTGCCTGCCTGGCTGGGGACCCCGCTGCCTGCGTTGCCTGCCTGGCTGGGGACCCCGCTGCCTGCGTTGCCTGCCTGGCTGGGGACCCCGCTGCCTGCGTTGCCTGCCTGGCTGGGGACCCCGCTGCCTGCGTTGCCTGCCTGGCTGGGGACTGGCCTGCACTGTCCAGCCAGCCTCCCTCCTGCTGCTCTCCCCTTCGGTGTAACTTGGTCATACAGACTTGGAAGGAGAAGCTTCGTGTGTGTTTGCAGTGCGGTGCTACCCAGCTTAGGGCCTGTGGGCAGTACAGCAGTACACACTGTAAACAGTAGTTTAGCCAGGCTTAAGGAAGAGTTCTCAGATTGGGCATCCACATCCCTTTCCTGAAAGGAATAGGGGTTCCTGGGGCCCAAAAGACAGAAATACAATGTATGTCTTGCCAGCTCCTCTTCTTAAATATTTCCTTATAAATATTATAGTAAAAGTGTATTTTAAATCACACAGGTCTGTTTTGATAGATGTAGAAAAGCAGAAGGTGTACTTTCCTCTGTTAACTTGATTCCTTTGTCTTCTCATCCTTCCAAGTTACTCAGCTCTGATTTGCTTATTTCCTAAAGTGTAACTCTTAAGCCCTTTTAAGTAAGGAACATCTTTATGTGCCTTTGCCAGCACAGCTGTGTCGATGAGGATTGAGCAAAACATGATTTCCACCTGGTATTTCTGTGCAGGCAAAAGCCCGTGGGGGTGAGCAGGACGGTGCTTGCGGGAGTGCCCTTTCTCCATTAGA
This sequence comes from Balaeniceps rex, assembly GCA_013401315.1. Lineage (NCBI taxonomy): Eukaryota > Metazoa > Chordata > Aves > Pelecaniformes > Balaenicipitidae > Balaeniceps > Balaeniceps rex. The sequence goes on along the minus strand of VYZW01021032.1, from coordinate 96,078 downwards.
ACATAGCTTGTGGGGAACAGCTGAGGGACTTGTCAAGTGACTGGAGTTAATTGTATTTGCAGAAGTGCGTGTTTGCCCAGGTGTAGGCTATAAGGCTGATGAGGCAGCGCTTAGAAGGGCAGGTACTTGGAGCTGTAGATTCTGCTACTCTGCACCAACTCTGTCTTCAATTCAGCTACGTCTGTGCGGACTCTGTGAGTAATTCTGTGTTTTGCTGGGATAAAATATGTTAGTTTAGCTATGGAACCAAGCTCTTGCCTTTCCTCAGGCCAGAGCTATGTTAAGTTTCATTACTTTTAGATCTGTTTAGTTCTAAAAATATTTAATTGTTGATAGCTTACTTGGGACCTGAATATTTAATTAGATGAGCAGGAAGACTATGGTAAGTAGAGTTGTCTGTTCATCACACAGCTACGCAAGAAAATTGTGCTGTGATTCTGGAGACACTTATATGGAACAGTTGCCTGTGTTTTACCGTATGTAGTCTTAGGATGCATTTAAATTCATTGAGAGGACTTGTATTCAATCCACTGCTTCATTATTTGTGTTAGTTAAAAACATAAACTAAGTAAATTATTACCAAGAATATCAGCGATACTGACTCTTCTGAAAATTATGATGGAACGACTGTGTGGAACAAGATTCCTGTATGTTGCTAGGAATGCACTCGCCAAACAGGGTTTGAGGCTGACTCTTTTTCTTCAAGGGATTTCTGTAGGTTTCAGTCTGTTTACATTTGGTAAACCTGAAATGTTGGGAATTTTTTGTTTGGTTTTGCCCCTCACCAGGTTTGGGATCAGACAGTACTGTTGGAAATAGGCTTCCAGGGTAAGGTATCCCTGGTAGGTCAGCCTGTCGAGACTTGTTTGTGCTGTAGCTGTAATGTAGGTTTCCTTTCTGGTTAAGGCTTTAAGAGGACAGTTAGCGTAAATATTAGTCTGTGCTGAGAAGTTGATCCTGTTAAGCTTCAGGATTTCGAGGTTGCTTGAGAAACTTTTGTGCTTAACAAGGTGCAAACCCAGGAATGCATAATCGCTGCTATTCAGAGCGCAGGTGGCCCAGCTGTGGATGTTTGTTTGGGTTTTTGTGGTGTTTTTTGTTTTTTTTTTTTCTTTCCCTCAGAAGTTCAAATTCTCTTGTGTCAGGGCTGTGCCATGTGAGTGGTATGAGGCTGTGCTGGCCAGGGGTCTGCTGGCAGCCTGTGCTTCTGGCACGGCTGGGTAAGGTGTGTCGGGAGGCTGTTGTAGCTGACTTTGGCAGATTGCTCTATCACCCTGTTGTACTCCCAGCCAACTCGGTGTCCCTCACTCCAGCTCTGAGGCCCCACTGGGAGGGGTGTTCATGGTCTCTGTGTGAAACTCTGCTCCAGTGTCCCCCTCGCTAGCTTGCTGAAGCATATAGTGTGTGATCAGCTGTGTGTGTGTTGCTAACAGGACCAGGAAAGTTGGCTCCTGCTGTTCTCAAGTGTGTCTAATGTAGATGACTAGCTCTTTTACTTAAGGCTCGGGGGCATTTTTGGATTGTTTCTAAAGATAGATCAAACATAGTAGTTACTAAGGCACTGAATTAATAGTATGGTGACTGAATTTTTCATAAGGGAGCTACTGCTTCTAAAAAAAAAAAAGGCAGAACAGTGCTGTCAATATAGCATTTAAAGAGCTTCTGTTATCTACTAGAATAATGTAGCTGTCGCATTGTAGTGATAAGTAATGTAATTTATCTCCCATCAGCAGGAGGGAATTGATAGACTGCTATGTGAAGTAGATATGGTCTCAGTCCTTTTCTTAACACATGTTACCAAACCACGGTCACAGCTTATTAGCCCTGTAGGATCACTGAGGGGCTCTGGATCAGGAGCTGAAAGGGGCTCAACAGCAAAACCGTGGTCTTACCTTCCAGGTATAGTGACGCTGAGCACAGAGTGGAGCAACATACAGAAAACTGGTTTTGTGGTCATGTGTATTGCAGGCTCCATGGTTGTGCAGGACTTGCTTGTGGCTCTAAATACTTGGCATACCACACAGATCTTGAAAAAAAGAGGTTTACATACTTCTAATCTGCAATTGGAGATTTATCAAGATGTCTCTCTCAAAAAAATGTCTGAAATGCCTTACTTAAGAGTTGCTTGTGGAGAATGCTAAGCAGAGTCAGGTGTTGCTAGTTAAAACCGTTTGTTTTGTTCAAGTTGCTTATCATTCAATTGGTAGTGAGTATCAGTAGAGGGGACAGAAGTGTAACTAAATATTTGGCACCCTGTGTGTGGTGGGTTGACCCTGGCTGGATGCCAGGTGCCCACCGAAGCAGCTCTATCGCTCCTCTCTTCAGCGGGACAGGGGAGAGAAAAAACATAACAAAAAGCTCGTGGGTCGAGATAAGGACAGGGAGAGATCATTCACCAATTACCATCACGGGCAAAACAGACTCAACTTGGGGAAATTAGCTTAATCTATTACCAGTCAAATCGGAGTAGGATAAGGATAAAGGAAAAACAAAACCTTAAAACACCTTCCCCCCCACCCCTCCCTTCTTCCCGGGCTCAACTTGACTCCTGCCTCCCCCACAGCGGCGCAGGGGGACAGGGAACGGGGGTTGCGGTCAGTTCATCACACGTCGTCTCTGCTGCTGCTTCTTCCTCGAGGGGAGGACTCCTCACGCTATTCCCCTGCTCCAGCATGGGGTCCCTCCCACGGGAGGCCATCTTCCACGAACTTCTCCAACGTGAGTCCTCCCCATGGGCTGCGCTTCTTCATGAACTGCTGCAGCGTGGGTCCCTTCCACAGGGTGCAGTCCTTCAGGAGCAGACTGCTCCAGCGTAGGTCCCCCACGGGGTCACAAGTCCTGCCAGCAAACCTGCTCCAGTGTAGGCTCCTCTCTCTCCAGGGGTTCGCAGGTCCTGCCAGGAGCCTGCTCCGGCGTGGGCTTCCCACAGGGTCACAAGTCATGCCAGCAAACCTGCTCCGGCGTGGGCTTCCCACGGGGTCACAGCCTCCTTCGGGCATCCACCTGCTCAGGCGTGGGGTCCTCCATGCACTGCAGGTGGATAGCTGCTCCACCGTTAACCTCCGTGAGCTGCAGGGGGACAGCCTGCCTCACCGTGGTCTTCACTGCGGGCTGCAGGGGAATCTCTGCTCCGGCGCTGGCTGCACCTCCTCCCCCTCCTTCACTGACCTTGGTGTCTGCGGAGTCGTTCCTCTCACATATTCTCACTCCTCTCTCCAGCTGCAGTTGTGCCGTTTGGTGGTTTTTTTCCCCTTTTTAAACGCGTTATCACAGTTACCACCGTCGCTGATGGGCTGGGCCTTGGCCAGCGGCAGGTCCGTCTTGGAGCTGGCTGGCATTGGCTCTGTCGGACGTAGGGGAAGCTTCTAGCTTCTACAGAAGCCACCCCTGTAGCCCCCGCGCTCCCAAAACCTTGCCATGCAAACCCAATACACTGTGTTAAATTGAGTCATTATGTAACAAAACACAGAGGTGACGTAGTAGGAATTGGATGGATATGAGGCTCTAATTTCCAATACATGTCTTGGTTTAGAACACTGAAAATAAATTATTCCTGACATAAAATGCTACAGCAAGACTCAATGCGATACAGTCATCCCATATCTTCTTGTGGAGCACATAATTAAGAGCTGGAAAGGATGTCATGTCCACTTCTTAGCATTTATGGTGCTTATGACCTAGAGTAGGAGTACTTATGGTTGTTAGTTTTATCTGATGTTCTACCACCTGCAGTTACCCAATCCTAAAGCATGCTGGTTTAGCCTACCATACTTGTTCAGGAGTCTATTTGCAGTTTGGGCAGGACAAGGAGAAAGGGCTGGCAGGGATGTGGAATTTTCTTTGTCTCTCGGCTGCTGTGAACTCCAACACGGTTTGTTTGTGGAAGGGCAGCTGGTACTGCTTCGCATTCTTGGCTGTAGAGTCTGAAGTGCTTATGTGGTCTGATCCTGCTTTTGGTCTGGGCCCTGTGTGATACTTACCTAGCAGGGGAGACATTCTATTCTATAACCCAGCCTGTTTTAATTCGGCTTAGAGGGCCTCTTGTAGATGGACCAAAACAAATGCATACAGTCATTCCTCTGCCTTCTTGTTCTGCAGCGCTGCTGCAGAAATGAAAGGTGATGAAGGACCTACCAGGCATCGCGGTGAGTCTCAGCCCATGGCTGCCTCCACACTGGGCCTCCTGCCCTGAAAAGCATGTGCTCTCCCAGCTGACGATGTTGTTGGCAAGATAGAGACAATGATTCGTGCAATGTGGAAGCACAAGTCCTTTCTTCATCCAGGTGCTGTGCTGCTTGACCCAGTTAAGGCAGCCCTTGTGAAAAGCGTGTGTAAAATGTGAGCGGGTGGTGCACGTGGACCTGCCCCGTGAGAATGTAGTAATAGGGAGGTGTTCATGCAGCACAGGCCATTTTGTGAGATGTCACCCCGTGGCCTGCGGCATTTTGTCAGAGGGGATAAGGGTCGAGTTGTTAAGAGCAAACATTAAGCAGTTGTCCCGATGGGTGTGCTCCTCTGGCCTGCCCAGCTGAGCAGCTGTGGGGCCAGCTGGGGGAGGCGAGGGCCTCCCCCTCTGTGGCGGTGGCCTGTGCCCCCAGTGGTCCCTGTGGCGTGGGCAGGCATGGCTGGCCCCATCACGCCAGCAGCTCTCCCTTTGACGCCTTTCTTGTGGAAGCAGGGCTCGTCTGCCCTTCCTGTTCATAGGGTGTCGTGGCTGAGAGCTGCTGGGCAGGAGCTGGGTGAGGAGGAGGCTGGTGAAGGGGCTGGCAGCCAACAGAGGAGCTGTTTGGCTCAGTGGTGGGTAGGGGGGTTACTCCAAAACCTCACCTGGTGCCCGAGGAGGCGGAAGAAGTGGGGCAGGAGTCTCAGCGCAGAAGTGTTAGTAACTGCCTTTTTTAAGCCAAGTGTTGTTGTCTAAAGTTTTCAGGCAAAACAAAAAGCAGAGTAATGTAGCATAGCATTCCTAGGGTCTCTAATGCTTGGGAAGTCCATTGTTTGTGAGGATCATTCTTCAGTCGAAGGAGCGTGGGCCTAGTTCTCCTCTCTTGGCAGTAAGTTTTATACTTACTCTGTGTCCTGGTTTCGGCTGGGAGAGAGTTAATTTTCTTCCCAGTAGCTGGCATAGTGCTGTGGTTTGGATTTAGGATGAGGAGAATGCTCATAACACGCTGATGGTTTAGTTGTCGCTAAGTAGTGCTTACACCAGTCAAGGACTTTCCAGCTTCCCGTGCTCTGCCAGGTGCGCAAGGAGCTGGGAGGGGGCACAGCCAGGAGAGCTGACCCAGCCTGGCCAAAGGGATATTCCATGCCACGGGACATCGTGCTCAGGATAGGAACTGGGTGGGGGGGTGGAGAACCGCTGCTCCATAACTGCCTGGGCAGTGGTCAGCAGGTGGTGAGCAGCTGCATTGTGCATCACTTATTTTGTATATTCTTTATTATTATTATTATTATTCCCCCTTCCTTTTCTGTCCTATTAAACTGTCTTTATCTCAACCCAGGAATTTTCCTTTTTTTTTCCCCCGATTCTCTCCCCCATCCCACTGGGGAGGGTGGGGGGGGAGCGAGCAAACAGCTGTGTGGTGTTTAGCTGGTTAAACCATAACACTGTTAACTTCAAGGGAGTTGCTCCTGAATTTACGCTGTTAGTTGTGAATGCTGAATCAGGCCCAAGAGCTTGGTTTTATCCTTGTAATTTTTTGCTGCCTTTGTAGTTGTTATGAGCCTACACATGTAAAGCCCATGCTTAACTCTTTTAAATAAAACTGAAATTTTTGCAGCATGGCTAAAGCCATAGTTCTGTATATTTGGAGTTTTTTCTCACGTATCATTTATTGAAAGTTTGCAGAAAGATTTAAATGTGTTCTCTAAGAAAAGTGACTAAAATTGATTGTCTTGTAACTGCAAGACTGATGGTATATCCATTTGTTGTGTGCTTAGGAGAAGTTGGGGAATATTTTTTTGTCTGCTATTCCGTCTAAGCTAGTTTGATTTGCAATTATTTGAAAATGGTCATCTGTCTACTGCAATGCTTTGGAAAGAAGCTGGCTGATAAAGCAGGTGTGGATTTTTGGTGGTTTTGTTTTTCTGCCTTGAGATCAGCAGAGAGAAATTACACATGAAGGAAAAGAAATTGTGGAGCTGCAGTCACATTGCCTCGGTAGGTTCATTCTGGTTTTTTGGAAATGCTGTTCTAAACAATTAGCTCAGTTGAAAATTACTGAGCATTAATGCTATGCTGTTCTCTTTGAAGCTGGTAGGGATTCTGCCGTCAGTGTGAATATGGGAGAGGAGTATGAAGACCTTGCCATGATAGAGTGAAGGTAGCAAAAGGAAGTTATTGGAGTCCTACCAGTCCTCTGGCAGGAGGTAAACAGTATTTTGTGATAGGTAATTATCATATATGATTTGGAATTAGTGAACCCATTTGTGTTGGGTGTTGCGTGAATAGACTGTTAATGATGCTGCACCATGGAGGATTCTGGTCTGAGAAGATGATGTATAACAAGAGGGTAGGGTGAGACAGAGGAAGTGCTTTTTTTCCTCCCGATCTTGTAACAGGGTTTCCAAGATAGCCTTGTAAATGAAAGTTCTTGGAAGATGTCTTACCTGTGACTTGTCTCTGAAGAGTAAAAGCCCTGCTTTGCGCATAAACAGGTGTTGTCTTCCTGAGTTCTGAAAAGTCTGAAAGCGCTGAATCATTTTGTATGGTATGTAGAAACTAAGCTGCAAATTACTGTTGTTCTATTACAACCAGTGGAGCACTGTGGATTGACTCTGGTGAGGGATGCTAACAATTGTCTCCCCCAATCTCATGTATACAGGCTTAGAGGCAGAAACAACTTTATTCTGAGGGGCTTTCCTCAAAAAAAAANAAAAAAAAAAAAAAAAAAAAAAAAAAGCTATTCTTGCTCCTCGCTCCACCAGCTCCAGAATGTGAATGTCATCTGGCCAAACGCCCAGGACTAAACACAGTGCTCTAAACACAGTCTCACAAGTGGCTTGTAAAGGAAAAGAAAAAACAAAAACTTTTTGGACTTTTAAATGGTTCTCTTTTTTTGCATCCAAAATGATGTCTTTGGCTTCTACTTTATATTTGCTGAATACAAATCTATGCTTTCCAGTAATTAACTCCAGGGCTCTTTGACCCTGACTTTGTCGAAACATACTTCCAACATGAAAATAACCCAAAGTCTTACTGGTTTTCCTTTCACTCATGATGTGTATTACATATGCTGACATTCCCTTTCTTAACTTGCCTGCAGATCCATAGCCTTGTCTTACTCTTAATCCTTTGCTTTATAGTTTCTCTTAATGGATGATGCTTTTTGAGCCTATGCCAAAATACATACTTAAATACATTTGAGAATGAATGTGTGGAAAGCAATGGAAATACTCGCTTGAGTAACTTGACTGTGTTCCTCGCCGAGCTTACTGGTTCCGGTGAAGATTCAGAGCTGTGGAGCACGTGAGGATGGCAGAAGGCAGGTCTGAATGAGTGATCAGAGCAGCACATTGAGTCAGTACATGGAGAAATGTTATTTGCCATAGAAGAGTACCCTCTTTTATCTCCCTGCCCTGCAGATGCCTGCTCAGGTGCTTAAGGCAAAAGCCTAATGCTCTGGCGTGGGGTGGTTTCTCCTGTGTAGAGCAATGGATGGAGTTGCCAGCTGTTGTTTTCCAGCTCAGCCTGTGCCCCGGGCCAGTGTGGCAAGGTGTGTTGCCTTTTACTCGAGCTTCATGCCGATTATGTAAGTGAGCCTTGTGATAATGTTAACTTAGAAATTAAATAAGTCCCAGACCAAGGTCTGGGTATGCCTGCTGCCAGTTTTGGATCTGCTTGTGTGGGAAACTGCTCACTGCTTTTTGCGAACAAGTTAAGTTTTTAAACTGAATTTCTCTCTTCTTTTTTTTTTTAATACAACCACAAAACAAAACCATAACCTTCACAAAAATAAACATGCATCCTTTTGCCAGCTGGGGCCTTGGCATGCTTTATGATGCATAACTTGCTGAGACTGTAATTTCTTAGGAAAACAGCTAGATATTGGCAACTATGAGATGCCAACACTCAGTAAATTGTCGTAATAAGCTATTTCAGCTACAGCTGTGGATTTAAAAAGTAATAATTTCTTCACAATGTTCACAGTAGTTAATGCAGGATGAAAAATCATAGTTTGAACACTTTAAATAGCTTGGGAGAAGGAAGCCAGGGTTCCTGCAGTGTGTTTGCTAAGGGCACAACTGTTTGGTTTGCCTGTCCAGGAACCTTCAGGGTGCTCCAGATTATTTAAATTGTGTCTGCCTGTGTGCTACGGTATAACCCCAGCTTTGTACGTAGGCACTACTACCATCTGTATAGAGACAGCTGTTTAAAATGGTGGCTGTTTTGGAAGTTGATGAGAGTTCAGTTTTGGGAGGTGTGAGTAGAAAATGTGAATTTTCAGTCCTGTGATTTTTAGTGCTAGTAGTTTGAACTTGATTGACTTTGAACTTGATTGACTTTAATAGTAGCTGCAGTAAAACTCATCCTGAAGTGTTTCCCTGAACGAGTGTTAGTCCTGGCAAGTTGCTGCTGAAGTCTTTGTAAACTGCTTTTAAACAATTGAAATTTTAGAAAATTGTCTGAGCCATGAATAAACTTTTCCACTAGTTACATATGTTGGATGTGTAAAACTGTTTAGTTAAGTCAATTACAAATGTGGGTCAAGAGTCTACTCTAGCCCCTCTCCCATGTCCCAGAAAGGTGCCATCCCTGCCTGCCCTGCCATGTGAGAAATAAACTGTAGCTCTACTTTAAAGTGGGGTAGAATCCAGGAACTTTTAGTACAATAAAAACAGTGAACAAAAGTTATTCCACAGCAGCAATGTTTGAGTCTTACCAACTTGTCATGAGGAGTTACACAGAAAGCCTCAGTAACTTGTATCGGTGGTCTTCATTTTATGTAGTATATACTCCTTTGCAAACTGCGTTGCTTGCAATTTTTGGCTTATTTGATCAGGGAGAAAAAAAAAGACGACTCACCATCAAGTGAGCAGCTAGCTTTCCTTTGGTTAATTCAAATTTTCTATTTAGTGGTTCCGTAAAAATTCTTAATTCATGTTTGTTGCACTGATAAATGCACAGCTCATCCATTTTGGCAGGAATTCCCTACAAAGATATTCTCAGCATTTGTTTTGCAGTATGTCCCTTAAAATATTTAACTTTATCACAATTTTTTTTTCTAGAAAGTACGACCTGCCAAGATAAATATTTGGTCTGTTATAGTGCAGATTCATTTTTTTGATGTCTATATGAAAAATGTTATTTCATCCCTTGGTATTTCATGAATGACAGGACATATGTTAGCTATCACTCATAGTGTATTTCCCATATGGTTAACAGCAGCTCTGGAAGCCAGAGAAGTGTTGTAGCTCTATTGTGCATGTCTTGTTCCTTGCTAAAAATAGTATACTAGCGTGTGCACACCCTTTTGGCAGACATATCAGGCATCTTCCTTTACTGCTGGTAGTCTTCTATTTGCCATGCCATAGTCTAGACTTGAGAACCATTGCATTTACTACTCCACAGTGAGCTGGAGGCATTTTTTTTTTTTCTTTTTTTAGTATCACAGCCTGAGAGCTATGTCTAAATGCAACCTTTTATTTAAGGTTTATTTCAGGCCAAGGAACCCATAATATCTTTCAATTTCACTTATGCTCTGTGTGTTGCTTTTATAATGTTCTGTATTTTGCTTGGCACTTAAAGTTGTTTTACATGTTTTAAGAACAGACAGTAGGTGATAGTTGTCTTTCAATAGTTACTAATAATGTTCTAATAATGGCTAGAACATTATTAGTTCTAATGTTGACCATCGAATAACAATGTTCCTGGCAGGCTTTTGGTCACACCACTGGAGTACAGAATGTAAAACTAAGGAAAAGTCTTGGGCCTTGGGATAAGCCAAGTGGTATGTTTAACTGAGGATTGCTGGATGGAGACACTAACTCGGAATTAGTGAATTGAAGAAAGTGGTCTTAATATCGACACATTGTTTCATACCACCTTTTCCTTCGCAAATAAAGGCATGTGTTTATCACTGTAGTTAAAACTCCTGCTAGGAGGCATTGCATCAGTTGTGATGGGGAGAATCCTTGATGGTTTTATTTTGTTGGGCCTTCCAGTTCCCAGGGCGGGTAGACGTCGCGTTCCCTGCGCAGTTCTGTCTGTGAGGATGTTTCTTCTCCAAGCAGGGACAGGCTGGTAACGCTGGTTACAAGTGTTTCCTCTGTGTCAAGGTGGAGCATGCCCTTTGGGCTCAACAGAATGGGAAGATGGCCTTTATTTTGCGAGCACAAATCTTCATTTGGAACATTTTACTGGAATCTGGTGCATTAAAAGGACAACGAATTTCAGAAAGGTAGAGCATGGGTTCAGCTCATGCTCATAAGCTTTCCGTTCAGCAAGGTGTTTATATATGTATAATTTCAGCTATGAATGGGCCATCAGTTTTTCTCTGTTCGTGCTTTTCCTAACTGATGTACTTTGTTAAATGAGCACTAATGCAGCATAGGCAAACAGATAGCGTTTAACTCTTGAAACTGTGATAAAGGTCCTGACAAAAATAAAACACCAAGTCTAGCAACTTACAGGTTGTATACGCTATCCCTGACATATGTAAAGCCCTATTTAGTCTGAATGTACAATCTCCAAAGAACGATAGCTCATGTAAAGTTTTGGCAAAGTTCATTAAGTACGATGCCTATAGGGTGACACTTTCAGCATTTTATGGAATCCCATGCTTTTATTCATCCACTGACTGGTGGCTAGCATAGAAACCTGGTTATCAGTTAAAAGCTTTTTGTCTCGAGCTTGCCAGCTTTTAATTGAAGGCAGTATGGTTATTTGCTTGGCTACTTAAACCCATTTCTAGGCTAGCATCTTTTCCCTGCCTTTCAAACAGTCATTAGCCCCAGCAAGACCTTACACCTTTCTCTTTCAGTTCCAGTTCAGCAAAGTACCTGCACTGGAGTCAGTGCCACTCTAGTGTGTTGAGTCCTTGGGTCTGTGTTGTGAATGTGCAGGCTAGTTCCGAATGGCACGTAAGATGATCATCATTTAAATGCCGGGCCTCCCAAGGCTGTGCATAAATGTCTTGGGTTGTCGGAAAGTGGCTAAGTTGTCATTTCCAGGGGCAGTCTCTTAAGTTCAAGCCTTGGTGGTCATGAAATGGCAAATTAAACTGTTACTGTTCCAGGTCTGAATATGGTACAGTGGTGTCAGTGTAATTCTTATGTAGGTGTGAAATGTGTGTGTGCAAGGATAGGTGTGTTTCTGTGTGAATTTACACATTTGAGGAGATTGGAGAGAGATGGGGTTTTGTGGCAAGCTGCTAAGAAGCACAGCAGCTGTTTGAAGGTGCTGGTGGGCTTGGAATGCATTTCTGATCAAGAGATTAATGAGCAGAAGTTGTCAAAAGTTCACTGAATGTGCAGGCTTCAAACAAGTAGTTATTGCCGCTGAATTCTGCAGTGCCAGTAGCATGGAGTAGTCGGTGTTTGGTGCTGTACAAAGAAACAAAGGTTGAAAGCTTAGACTGACATGTCACTGGCAGGATGGGCAAAGCGTGGAAGGAGAAATGCAATTGCAGAGTGAAAAGCGATTTAGATGTTTTCTAAAGCTGGATTACAATCTGGGTCTCTTTCCACTATGCATTGCTGAACAATAGATTCCCTGGACAAGAGAGGGACCACTGCAGTTATATTCTGCAGAATATAACTTTTATCTGAAGGGGAGAAGGGGAAAAAAAACTGGTTCTAGCCCTTCAAGCTAAGAAGAAATGTGGGAAGTATGAGCTGAATGCAGTCGGACCAGCAGCTGACAGCAGCTGCATCTGTTACGCTTCGGGCCGCAAAGGCAAGCGCAAGAGCTTTGCTCCCGCTTGAACCCTGTAGTGGCATTAAGAAGTGCAGATGATTGTAACAGGCCCTCTGGGCTGGTGAGGAGGGGATGGGAAGAGTGGACCAGCAGTCCCTCTAGGCTTATGCTTTCCTGGTTGTCAAGGGGTACTCAGCGTCAAATGCCGGCTAATTACTTGGGGGGCATTGGCCTCAGCAGGGACTTTCTGGGCAGCTCCAGTTGTCCTGTGTGCAGGCTTTGGGGGAAATAATGGAATATGCTTGATTTCTGTCTTTAGGAGGAAGCGGATACCAGCTCCTTGCTGGGCATTGTTCGGGTTCACCTTCTCCGGTAGGGGTTGGGGTAGGACTTTGAGTAGGAGGAGACGCAGGACAGTGATCCTGCCCACATGAGGTCATGGTCCACAAACTGTGGAAGAAAGATGTTTATTTCCTCCTTGATTTGCCTTTTGGTGCTGTGGTTTTGGAAGGAAGGCAGAATGGGAAAGAAAGAATGAGTTTTAGGGGTGAATTGAGTTCCCCTAGCTCAGTTACAGCAGGTCAAGTTAATCAAGAGATTTGTGACTCCCCAGGGACATGGGTTTGTGTTTGTGCAGGGGGTACATCATAGCTGAGGTACAGAGGAATAGAAAGAAATGAACTTGTTGGTGTTTATTTTAAGAGTGGTTGATAGACTTTGAAGGGTTTTTTTCATGTTGCTGAATTTATACAAAGAGGCTGTATAAAAATAACTGGCACCAGATGGAGAAGCAATAAAATAATGGTGTGTTAAGTCTTGAAACTGTGGTATGTAACCACAAGAACTATTTTTGCCCGTTGGCAGCTTTCTCTTCATTATCTGCAGAAAGAGAATGATGGAATTTGTTAGCTGTTAAACAACTTAATTCTTCATTTGTAAAAGGACCAAGTAAACCTGTATCTCGGTATGCTTAGTCCCAGCTCCCATTACACAATGATTGCCAATGCTTGTTGCTAGCAGTAATGGGAATCTTCTGATACCAGTGTGTCAGCAAGAGTTAAACCTAGGAAATATCTTGTCATCTGACTGCTGCCTCGCTTTCTGGGTTTGATCGCATTTGATTCAGATCAGAAAGAAAAGAATTGACACAAACTCATTATCTGACCTGTGTACATAACGTAACCCCCAATACAGTAAACATGTGGAGTCACCAATATGTTTTACTTTAGAATGGTCTGCTGTTCTCAGTACTTTGACCCGGTTTCACCATTTCAACAAATGAGGCTTATTTTCTTCTAAAACACTTATTTCGAAACACTTCGTCCCAGGGGAGAGGAGAGAGAAAACAAATTGTTTACACAAGAAGACTAGTAGTGGAGAATTAAACACCCACACTTCCTTCTTCAGGAGTTCCCCTGCTAGTAGTTTCTATGAACTCATAAATCCAGTGAGGAAAGAGAAACTTCTAGTAGTAATCAAATTGGTCTTGATGTGACTGCTGAGGAAGCAAAGTTTGGCGATGATGATATTCCCTATAGCACTGGGGGATCAAAAATTGGTTGGACAGAGAAGGGAAAACTGCTCATTCCAAAATCAAGGGAGAGGGAGGACTTTCTTTCTTCCTTGTCTGGATGAAGACAGCCTGGGAGAGGCTTTTAAGCCTTTCTCTTTGCTGTAAGAGCCAGTTGGTGGCTGTAGCTTGAATACCTCCCTCTTTATATATGGGAGTGTATATGTCCTGGTCTTTTGAGGGACTTGATGAAAGCAGCAGATAGGTGAGTTATTGGGGTGATGATCTTGGACCACCTTCTCAAATACAAATGTGACTTTGGAAGAAGAGGGAGGGGTGAGAAGGCTGCTCAGACCTGTGTAAAATGCCAGATCTTGGAGATGTTGTATAACATGAAGTATGTCTGTCTTTCCAGGATCCTTATGCAGATGGCTAGGGAGAATGGGGTAGAAAAGGAGAAGAGCTTTAGTAGGAAGTAGAAAATAGTGAAAACTGCAAAATGTGAAGAGAATTGGATTGGTGGATGGAAAACTTGCAAGTACAGGGAAGAAAGCTGGCAAAGTCATGGGGTTTCATCCCCAGGGGTTCAGCTGCAAGAGTGAGGGCAAGCTGGGTGTAGGGGCTGGGGTAGGAGAGACCGGGGCTGGTCAGGATAAGCAGAGTGAGAGAAGAGAACTAGTGATGGACAACCTGATGGAAAGAGGGAAGAGGGCCAGGAAAGCAGCAGTAGCCTTTGCATTGTTGATGAATTGCAAGTCAGCAGTGACAGAAGAAGGAACGTTAAGATGATGGAGGTACCCGAGATGGTTATCAGAGGGAAAAGTTATAGGGAGAGATCGGAGGGAACAATTGTCCCCTGAAGGAGGATGAAGAGCAGCAGCATGAGGACAGGAAGTATGACCTGTGTTTACGTGACTTGGAAGTTACACAGATTGAGACCAAAGCCAGGAAGCTTGGTTGAGGCCAATGTTGTCAGTCCCATGGTGTATATATAAAAAAAGGAAGAGGAGTGGAATTAACTTGGGACAGATATTTCAACAGCCTTCAGCTTTGAATTTCCTGGGTTTCATTGGTGTGTGTCATAACCTTTTTGTTTTCGCTATTTAATAGGACGGAAGAAGAAACAATAAACAGTGTTTATCAGAATAGTATGTCATGTTTGGCTTCTCATTTATTTGGTATATTTAGAAACTAAATTGTAGATTCTAAATATTTGAGTATCTGAAACTCCCTTGTCCCTCAAAAAGACAGCATCTCCCAAATGAATCCCCCCAGCCCCCCAAATAAGAAGCAGTTCAGTTATATGAAAAGAACATAATTAAAGTAATATTTCAGAGCATAGTTGGTCAAAGTTGTGGGTGAATTTTCTCATAAAACAATCACTTGTTATAACCAGTCTTACAGTCTTGATCCTTATGGGAGAAATGTACAGGTGCCTCCAATGATTTTGAGGATTTAAAATTCCTTCCTAATTTTTCCAAATAGGTCAAGTAGGGGCAATTCCTTGTATTATGTTATCTGCAGGCTTGGTTCTGAAGAACTGTTAGATTGCCCTATTTATGCCCACCTCCCCCGCCTCCAACCAGATCCTCAAACAGGCAAGAAATAAAGACTGTTCAAATTAAGTTTGTTTTCTCCCTGGTATCTTGGGTGGGTTTGTTGGTGGGTTTGTTGGGGTTTTTTGGTTTTTTTT
This sequence comes from Balaeniceps rex, assembly GCA_013401315.1. Classification (NCBI taxonomy): domain Eukaryota; kingdom Metazoa; phylum Chordata; class Aves; order Pelecaniformes; family Balaenicipitidae; genus Balaeniceps; species Balaeniceps rex. Next base: position 81,018 of record VYZW01021032.1, on the reverse strand, counting down.
AAAAAAACTCCTAGTAACATTATGAAACGAGTCTAGGCATTTAATCTCCTGTGATGTGTATGTGGCATAGCTGACAGGACAATGAGAACGCTGTGCTTTGATTATCCTGCTTGCTCTGTTGGCACAATTGTACGATGGTGAACTGACTCACAGACACGGCTCAGTCTGTTTTTTCCGATCTGTATAGTCAAAGTGTGGTTCAGGAACAAATTACACATTCTGAGCTTGATGGTAGCTTTCCCTCTCCACAATACAGGTTAGCAGCACTGTGCTGCAGTAGCGCAGAAGGTCTGAAGGCCTCCAGTGGGGCAAACCCAGTTCACCAGTCTGTCTCTCTAAAGCCAAGACAAGCACTGATGCAAGCTTTCTACATCGAGTAGCTTATCTATTTGTGGCTAGTGGATCCTAGCTAGGTTAGGTCAGTGAAAACTCGCTCTGTTACAGGCGTAAGTGTTTTGCTCTCTGGTATATTTACATGGGAGGTCTTTGTATGGAGAGCAATGAGTTTGGTTTAAGTGAAAGATTTTCTTGCAATCTTTTCTGTGCACAAAACAAAATAAATAGATCAAGACATAAACACTGTTCTTTTAACATTTTTCTAGTGAAAATATTTGCTTTTTTTCATTGAGAAATAAATCTTTTACTTGGTACTCAACTTCATGGTTTGCTGTGTTTGTGCACTGATTCTACACGAAGGGTTGGTAACCGTTCTGGAAGTGTGCTACAAAAAGTGGTGCTTAAAGCTGTCAGTTCTGCAAAAACAAGTAGTGAGTGCTGAGTGAATAAAGCAGCAAACTGTCTTTAATGTCTATATGTCTGTGATGTGCAGGTGACTAAAATGAACAGCGCGACCACAAAACCTTGGATGTGATTTTCCTCATATAGGCTGTTTGATTACATTAACCTCTTGGTCAGAAAGCAACAGTGGAAATGTAGCTAATGGCATGCAGATACAATTGTCCTTGAACAAAAAGCAAATCCACGACTGCAGAGCTTGAGTCTGCTTAAGTTAGTCACTTGGTGCCGACCTGGTGTAATTCAGTATGTAGGAAGCTTTGCATTCTTAAACAGGCATGTTGAAAATTGATCCTTGCTGAATTTCTTGGATCTTGAAGATTTACACTAGCTGACCCAGAACATAGTCTACTTATTTTAGGAGGGAAAATGAAGGTCAGTTCCTCTTTTTTTTTTTTTATTTATTTAATTGTCCCGGTTTTGGCTGGGATAGAGTTAATTTTCTTCCTAGTAGCTGGCATAGTGCTGTGTTTTGGGTCTAGTATGAGAATAATGCTGATAACACACTGATGGTTTAGTTGTCGCTAAGTAGTTCTTACACTAAATCAAAGACTTTTCAGCTTCTCATGCCCTGCCAGCAAGAAGCTGGGAGGGGGCACAGCCAGGAGAGCTGACCCAGCCTGGCCAGAGGGATATTCCATGCCATAGGACATCATGCTCAGGACAGGAACTGGGGGAAAGTTGGCCGGGTCGGGTGTCACTGCTGCTCGGGACTGGCAGAGCATTGGTCAGCGGGTGGTGAGCAATTGCATTGTGCATCACTTATTTTGTGTATTCTTTTATCATTATTATTATTTTCCCTTCCTTTTCTATCCTATTAAAGTGTCTTTATCTCAACCCAGGAATTCTACCTCTCCCCCATCCCACTGAGGGAGGAGGAACAAGCAAGCAGCTGTGTGGTGTTTAGCTGCCTGCCGGGTTAAACCACAACATTAATGTTGGATAAATGTTCGCATATCACTCACTAGGTGAGCTGCCAATTTTTTGTACGCATTTTCCAGAGGTAGATAAATAGTAGTTGTGGTTTGTTTAGTCAAGTTGTCCCTGTAGAAAAAGGACATCCAAACTTTTCTTGCTCCTGCTGATACATAGCTCCAATAGTACATTGAATTGTTTGCTCAGAGTTTAGAGCTTTCTGCACCTGGAGATGTTTTCTCACCCAGCCTGTGTGTTTGTATGCTCAGGTGTGTATCATTTGCTAATAAATACGAAGCTAAAAGTCTTATTAATTATTTAAGCTGATATGCTTTTTGATTTTGTGCTTTCTATTGGGTTATGCAAATGTAGTAATTCCTGTGTGATGAAAAGTAAAAATGGGTTTTGGAGGGGTGGGGGGCTCCAACACCTGTGAGAAACTGAGAAAGAAAAATAATGCTTTTCCTCTGATAACTTGTTCTTTCAAAACAAGCAAACAAAAAAGCCAAAAAAAAAAAAAAGGCGAAGCAACCTGCAACACAAAGTCTTATACTTGATTTTATTATTTTTTCTGTATTAAATAGAAATTCAAGAAAATACTCCAGTGGTGAATGGGAATACACACACCTTTTTGAAGTCTTGGCAAAATCCAGAGGTTGGAAGGGGCCTCCAGAGGTCAGCTAGTCCAGCCCTCCTTCCAGTCAGATCAGGGTGCTTCGGACCTTGGCCCACAGAGTTTGCAAAGATGGAGACACCTCACCCTCTCTGGGTCCCTGTTCCAGTGTTTGACCGCCCTTGTGGTGAAAATCTTCTTTTCTTACGTTGAGTTGAAAGCTCCTGTGTTCCACTTTGCTCTCTGTCTCTTGCCCTTCTACTAATGTGCTTTTGAGAAGAGTTTGGCTCTCTTCTCTATGACCTCCCATTAAGTAGTTGTAGACAGCAATAAGATCTCTCTTAGCAGAGCATTACAGAACAAAGAAAATGTCATTGAAATGAGCCAAATGGGCGTAGCACTTCTTTGTAGTTTGGGGGTAATGTACGTGCGTATGTGTGTCTCGGTGGAAGTGAGTTTCCTTCACGCTCACTTTTGATATTCATTCTTCTTTTATGTAGTCTCTTCCTGTTTCTTTGTGGTATGTCCCACTCCTCTGATCGTACATTTCTTTCCTCTGTATATGCACTGATGACAGTAAAGGGTTAATAACATGCGTGACCCCCGTCATTACAGTATCTGAAACTCTGTCAGTGCGAAGTGGTTTACTCCTCGAAAAAACCCTGTGAGGTAGGGCAGTGCTGTTCCCAATTTTCATGGGAAATGAAGACTAGTTATATATCAAAGTTCTCACTGAATCTGAGACCGGTTCCTTAAATCTTGAGAGTGCATTAACCGCTGGGACTTTTTATCCTAATGGAACCATGCATGGGGTCAAAGAGGGCACGTATGCTTCCTGAAATCACAAAAACATCTTTCTTTTTTAAAGATGACGCTACACTGTTTAGATTTGTGTCATTTTGGATATACATGTAATCCAAAAAGTGATTCAAATGCTCCCCTCGCAGTTGGACTAGTTCTTTTAAAAGCGGCTGGAGGATGCGGTATCAGCAGGATTTGCAAAGCAAGCCAGCCTGGGGTGCTGGCAGCGTGAGCGTCAACGCTAGCTGGTGCTACAGAACGTGATGGCAGCTCTCTCCACTGCTGCAAGCAGTGAAGGCTGTTGCTTTTGCACTGATGCTACTTTTTGTGTTGTTGGGGTAACTTAACCTGCTGGCTAATATGTAATCATGTAAGTGAGGACTGTGAGGACACTAACGTTGAGCACAGGCTTGCACAGCTATAGTATCTTGTGGGTTGTGTGTCTTGGGATGAGTTACTGTGCAGCTCCTTGGTACTGTGAATGTAGTGTTTCATATACAGCCTGAGATGATATGGTCCACAAAACTACTATTTCATGTAATATGCTAATAGCTTGAATAAAGCAAAAAGGGTGAAATTGTTCCTAACTAATACTAAGGGCTAAATTGAGAAGTGGTCCAGGTGGGTATGTGTCTTAACAGTTTTTACAAAGAAATTCAAATATTAGCCCTTATCATGGACTCAGCTGAAATAAAGCTACTGAATATTTAACTGCTTTAACTAACTACACTCTGAGGAAGAGCAACCTGTGTGCTGAAGAGTAGCAGCCACTGTCACCAGGAGCTATCTCAAAAACAAGGTGTCAAGTGTAGTATGCTTCTGATGACCTGATTCCATAGCTAACAGGTAAAACATTAGATCAGTGGGTGTCCGATGGCACAATTTACATATTTTCTTTTGAATGTGTCACATGGAAGATGAGCCTAAGGTCAACACCAGAATAAGAAAATGCTGTTTGTTCCCTAGTTAGTCATTGCCTTGACATCTCATGCTGTGCTGAAGTTGAGGTGCACAGCAAATGACGCTTTTGGCATTTGTATTCAACGGTCTTGGAGTGAGCAGTACAAGCTTTTAAGCAGAGCTTGGAATAACAGAGATGCTCAGTGACTTATGGGTTTCTTATAGACTCTTTTTGTGTTTAGCGTCCTCTATACTGAACCTCATTCCAATACCTGTAGACATCAATGGAAATCTTTCTGTTGATTTTGTGAGACATAGGGTGTAGCTTCTTAGGCATTGGCTTCCTCCTGAACAATAGTTTATTCTTTATTCAACTCTATAGTTAAAAGAAGTAATCTTTGCAAAACATTTCTTAGGGAATAATGAAACAGTTGCTTGCAATTATAAAATAGTTATTGTCTTATAGGGACATATCTATTAAGCAGATCAGTGATGCAGCAAACACAACTAGAAAGTGCTATAGCATTAAAATTGAAAGGAGCTATGTTTTGTCATTGTTCAGTGGTGTACAAACTATTTAACTCTTCTTTTAAATAGTGAAGAGCCTAAAAGATACTTAGGGTTATCTATTAATTGAAAAAAAAAAAAAAACAACGCAGCTTTTGCAGTTCTCCTAAGGTCACTTTTCTTTCTTGCAATCCATGGCTAATTTTTACTTTTAAGGTCAAACAAACAACTTCTAGATCTGTCAGCCCCCGCCTTACCACTCCCCCCCCTTCTGTGTGCTGCTTTGGGTAAACAAATGGAATCCTTTTCAACTACTTATATGAAGAAGAATTTTTCAAAAGTAATTTGTTTTGCCCTATCGCTGAAAAGTGAATTGCCTTTACTGGAAATCAGCTGAAACTTACTGCTCGGTATTTCTGAAAACACTGAGCAAAATGAGCAACAGCTTTGATGTACGTAATACTCTACCACACTGGAGAAATGTTTTAAAGTGGGAGTCGGGCATGTTTGAGAGTGCTGCGGAAATGTAGCCATCTGACGTTTATAAAAAGTTTGGACCCGATGATGAGCGCTAGAAATGCAATCTTTACTGCTTATACTAACCTGAGTAATATTATAGGACCGTATGCATAGTCTGTGGTGCCTGTTTCACTGCCTCTGGTACTACACACTGAAAGTATGTATTAGCACGTGATGGACCTGAAAGGAGGTTGTGCAAGTGCAGAATACTATAAATAGCGTGCTTGACTGTGCAGAGAAGTTGTGCTTCTGTTATCAGGCTAAGAAAATAGGTAAAATTATTCCTGGCTGTTGTTTGTAAGTCTCTGAGATACTTCAGCAGCACGTGAGGAGTTTGAGATTGAAATTATCTAAAGAAAAGAACACTTTGTATGTGAATTATTGATGTCCAATGTAAGAGAAGTGTGTTGTTTTTTTTTTTTCTTGAGGCAGGTGAACACTGTGAAATTTCAGATACGTTTTGCAAGGTTTCAAGTTGCACAGTGAATTTAAGGCACATCATTCTGGCTTTTACGTGTGGCTGGCCTGGCTTATTCTGTTGAATTTGAAAAGGTTTGATATGTACCTGCTAATCTTTCTAAAGAGCATCTTTGTGGTTTAATGGCAGCACTGGCAAAGGTTAACTTCAGCTAGGGCGGCTTCTGTCCTTAGGCCCTCCCTGCAGCCAGGGAGGGGAGAGACAGGTTTAGGGGACCTCTGTAAGTGTCCATTCTGTGTCCTTCTCTCCAGAGTCACCCTTTCTGCGCCGACTGGGGGGCACCCAAGAGAGATTGACTCTCTCTGAAATAAAGGTAGTCCTTGTTATTGTCTACTGGTGCAATATAAAACTCTGCAAACAAGGAAAAGTAGAGCATGCGTGGGATTAATCCATCGGAGGAAGGACCCACAAACTCTGGCAAATAAATGGCAAACTACAAGGCATCTTTCCATGTCTAGTACTGAATTTATCATTGCTTCAAACACGTATACCTTAACCATTAGGTAAAGATACCTTGTATGCAAGAACCCTCTTGCCATAGTATGGATGTAAGTTCAAGTTTGATCTGCTGTATTACGGTGTTGCAGGATTTCTTTTCCTGTATATTACAGATTCACAGAACGATGATAATGGATAATACTGATCATGAAGTAGTCCTAAAAATTTACAGATCTGGAGAACAGAAATACCACATAACAGTCTTAAGAATGTTGGTGTACATTTTGGCAAGTCCTTAAAAATGTAGGTGAAGGTATTCCTTTCCTTCCATCAGGTTGTTTATTTTAGCAGGAAAATCTTATTTACACTTTCTCCCCTGTCTTCTGAAGTTTTGCATATCTACAGATACTGTGCATGCATTTAATAAACAATGACGTCTACTTCAGGTGCTGATTTTCAAAAGCATGCTGCAGTGTCCTTACCTGGCTTTCAGTCAGCACGCCTGTATTTTTTTTTTTTTTTTTTTTCCAAACAGAGAGACTCGAGCTGCTGGAAGGGAGCCACCCAACCATCAGAGCAGCAGGCAGTAGCCTAGCACCTGCTGCCCTGTGAGAGCTAAGAGCCGTGGAGACGGCTGAGTAGGTAAAGTACTGACTGCTTAAACACAGAGAGGACTGCCTTCCAGATGGCTAGACAAAAGGTCACATGAAATAGAAACTATGGTGTATTTCAGTAATTGTTAGGTGCAAAAGAGTAAATTGTAGAAAAAGATGCTGTGCTAGGTGCAGCTACCTAATGCCAGAATAAGCATATCTAATCACTTAACCCTAGATCGTGGAAACATTTGAGTAGATAGAAGTGTTTAAGCTATTGAACCGGCAGTAGGTCAGGTCTCTGCTTCCCCCTTGCTGCGTGGAGGAATGTTATCTCTGGCAGCGGTATGGTCAGAGCTGTGCTTGGTGCCTCTGTCGGGCAAGAAGGTAGGAGTTATGACAGGAACGCTGAAACCCTCATCCTTCTCTGGGACTCATGGTACAGGGGGTAGAGATGCTTTTCCCAGATGCCTAAAATAACCCAGTCAAGTCCAGCAGGTAGTTATCTTGTGTATCTCCATCTAGATGCAGGTGCTGTAACCCATCTCTCTCCGCTTTTGACTTAATGCTTCATTATGAATTCTGAAGCTTCTCCAGACCTTGAAGCTATATTGTAATTCAAGCGATTACCTTTCCTTGCTTCTTCCAGGAACTGCAGCTCAATGTTAAATGTTTTTGAAGAGGTTTGAGAACCTATTTCTGAATGTTTTCACTTTTATTATTCGCTGGTTTTGGCAGGAATAACAAATGGAAATTACTGAAATACTGCAAGAAATTCTTGTTTTGTGAGATGTCCAGGCCAGGGAATTTGGGAAGAATATGAACCTTCTGAAAGGTTATCCAAATCAAAGCCAATCTTATAAATGTATTTCTCTGACACGTCTAGAGGCAAAACAAGACATGAACGTATCAACGTACAATCATTCTCTTATAAGAGATGTGGTAGTATCCTTCACGATTAAATGCTGTGCCAAAGGAAATGACTTGGGTTTTTATTCCTTTTCAGTAATGTGGAAAGTATGCCATGGGAGCAAGCAGGAAGAGATTGTTTAGTGGAAGAGAGGAAGAAGAAACTGTTTGGAAGGGGTGCAGAGAGACAGCACTGGCAGCAAACATAATCCTCTTGTTAGTGTGCCACGTTCAGCAAAGCTTAAGGATTGGATTTTCCAGGGCATTCATTGTTCGCCTAACTGTACGCTCCTGTTGGAAAGAGTGATACAATGTCTGTTTGTGTCAGCGGGAGCAGAGTCGGGCCAGCTCCTGCGCGCTTTTCAGATGGGATTTTCAGATGCTTTCATTTCTGCATTTGTGACTTCAGCATAGATAAAAGAAGTGGGTAGACAGCTGTGGGTGAGACAGCAGATCTATCCAAAATCTAATGGGACTTAAAACCTCTCCTGAGAGTGCCATGCTGAAACAAGTTGAAAGTAATTACTCTTTATCCTTCAGTCTCTTGAAAGGCTGCCAGTAAGTAGGATCTGGAATCAAGGGGAAAAATTAAGCCTGCAGGCAAATGGTTGGTTGAGGCAGGAGTGATGACTAGCTGAAACCAGATGGAGAAAGATCAATGTATAAGTTTGGCAGTGATGTTCCCACTTTAGATTGTCAGATAAATATGCCAAGCCTGATGCATGGACTGGTTCACAGCCCCTGAAGATCTGAGTCTGTCCAGGTAAGTAGTTCCTTAACTACAGTTGCTGATATTTTATAGCTTAATGCATAGTGAGGTGAAGGAGTCCTTGGAAAGATGGCTGTGATTTTTAACAGCATTGTTGCATTAACCAGGATGAGGAGCAGTGATTCTTCAGGATGCAAATACGGGTGTCAGAAATGATCAGCCAAGGAAACCAAAAACAGCTGTGACCTGTAATAAGTAAGCAAGTTGCCAATGTTGGGAGCTGAAGCGTAACCTTTGCATGATCCAGTTTGATATCTAGGAGAACATTACTCTCTGTAAGTCAAAGCTATGAATGGGGCAGGGTGGGGGGAGGGCAGTTTACCAGCTGTTTGTTTTAGGAAAGAGGACTACTAGGAAAAGAGCAGCCATACTGTGTCCAAGTGTGGGTCCATCTAGCCTGTTATCCTTCTGGTTACGAGGAGGATATGAGGTTATGACCCTGCAAACTCTTCACTGCACCTCCAGGTGCTACACCTTGCTCCTCAAACTCATTTGCCATTTCTTCAGGCAAATGCCTTTCTTCTGCCTCCAGATTGACAGCTGCACCACACCTTCCCCTCACACTTGCATGAGCCAAAGCTCTGTTGGGCCCTGGCTTAGTTCTGGCTGTCCCAGGGAGGTAGGCACTGGTGCTGGGAGCCCCAAAAGCTCATCTGCTTGAGGAGGTCAGATACTTCTGCAGGCTCTGGGATCACACTGCTGGGCGGGCTCTGGTCTCTTCTGTGCAGGCCTCCCAAGAAGCTCGGGAAGGCCCAGATGGCTGGGGCTGCCAGCCTAGGAGTGGGCAAGTGCTCAGTGGCCTTCTCAAGCTGCCCCAGCTGCAGGCACGCAAGGTAGGTCCCAGGGACAGAGATGCTGAATGGTGCAGGCCATGCTCTAGGGCTAGGGGCTGGATCTCCTGCCTGCCTGCCTTGAAAAGGCATCAGTAGGAAAGGGGGTGAAGGGCACCGACTCTGTGTCTTGGCTCAGGGGAAGCCTCTGATTTGCAAAGTATCTGGATCCCTTGGCCAGGTCTCAAGATTCGGTCGTTCCTCTCTCGGGTCAACCATTTCGCTGTGCTCGCTGCCTTCCAGGGGGCTGCTGGGGCTTCCTCCAGGCAGCCCCCTCACTGAGCAGAGCAGGCCTGTGTGCCGCTTGCCTCTTGTCCCTGTTGCAAGCCGTGGGGCAGCGACCCTGTGTGCGTACCTACTCTTCCAGCCCCCAATGGGTTTCTGCACAGGTGATGGCCAGAGCCAGATGCACTGTCGTGATCCTCAGTGATTGTACTTGTCCTGTCCACTCCCAACCCACAGAAATTCAGGTCTTGGATTAACAAGGATTTGTCTAAAGATGGGACTATAGTGAAGTCCATGACTTGGCTGCTTTTCTGTAACTCCTGTTTAGTACTCAGGCTGAGTGACTGTCCTGGCACAGTGTGAGCAAAGCGGAGCAAGAGGCGAGGCAGCCCTACAGAGGGAGGTTGGGACCTGATGAGACTGCTGGCTGCGGTGATGGCCCGAGAGGAACAGCTACTGCTGTGGGCATAGGCGGTCCTTGTTCTACCTGTAGCAAGAAACGAGGCTTAAGAGTGACCGTGCCTGATGGGACAAATGTAGCAACTGAAAAAGCTTAGAAGCATAAAATGGTATGTCAGTAGCTGGGACGTAACTGAACCTTATTTCACTGATCAGAATATTTGCGCATCGTTTAATTCTGCTGGTTGCCTTTACCTTGTATCTTCTTTACGGGAAGCGTAATAATTTCCTTGGAGGAATCAGTGAGGTGTGTAACCGGCGGTAAATTCAGTGGCGTTGCATTTCAAATTTTGCAAAGTGCATTAAGAGGCACACTGGGGGAGCAGTAAGCACAGCTCACCTGTGACCTGCTCATTGTTTTGGAAGAGTTAATGAGTGTTGCATATTTCTGCTTCCTTTTTAGTTTTTCAAAAGAGTATTGTTTCTTGAAAAGGCTTGCAAGCAGTCATTCATGGCCCTTCTGCCTACATGTGTCGTGAGTGTCTGTCTTTGTAAGATTGGTGGCAACCAGGCTTTCTTCAGGGGAGTAGCTCACATAAACTCGTTATGTTTAGGTAGCAGAGGTAAAAGTAAAAACAGTGCTTGAAGAAAAAGGAGATTGATCAGGGAATGTTTGTTAGCTTTTTCAAAATGTTTTAATTAAAATCACAAAATACAGAAATACGATACTGTGTAAAGAGTGACTTGTCATTTTTGCTGCATGCATTATTTGTTTTCTTCATGTAATGTGCTTTTGCATTATTTGAAGAAAAAAAAAGACCATAAACCCTTTCTGCAGGCAGAAGAATGATGGAAGTTAGACTCCTTTTTGCATAATCCCCTCGCTTTCTGCTTGTGGATACAGCTGTGCTAACACAATGCAACATTTGAGTTGAGAGGTCTGCAAAATCCTGGCACCAGTGACAGTTTTCAGACTGAGGCTCTTATTTGATAGATTTTCAAAGTGATACTGTGCTCAGTTGTATCTATGTGGCCCTGGAAGTAGGCTTTCAGTTAACTTCTCAGAGGAAATACTTTCAAAAGGAAAAGTTTAATTTTGCCAAGAATCAGATAAGGTCGGAGTAATTAGACAAACCAGAGCTTTGTAGGTTAGAGATGAACGCAGCCCTCTCCATGGGGTAGTGCAAATGTGCTAGGAGAACAGGAAAATGAAATGCATGAGGGTGCTGAAATTTGCTGAAAATCTGAAGTTCTATGTATATCTCTTAGCATATTCTCAAGTGTAGGATTGCATTTTAGAAGTATTTTTTTCACATTTTTAGAAAAGAAAAATGTATTTATCTTTCCTGTGTCTGCTTTCCAGTTTAACCCACCAGAAAATGGGTTCACTGAATTAATTGTAATTTTTTTTAATACTATATATTTATGAATTGCTGTGATAATTTGATTATAATATGATGCTAATTCACCATAGGTTTTCAAGTACATATGTAGTAGGCTCTAACTAGCTTCCACGCATTTCTGTTATGAGACAGTAGGGATTGTATTTCAGCTCCTCTGCTGCACCCTGCTACTGGCTAAGTGGTCAGCCTAAGGACTACACTGACAGCTATCAATCAGCGTTGGCATTCTGACATCAGCTGACCTTTGCTGGTTTGTACTTAAGGTCTGGACTGGTATTTTCTCCTGTTCTTCCTTGGCTGCAGAATAGTAAACCCCTTTTTTGTTTGCCTACAGTAGTTTCTGTGAGTGTCTATGCTCAGTGGTTGCGTGGCCTTTACAGATTGATGATGAAAGAGGGCAGCCAGTTCCTTCAGTAGGATAACTTAAGCTTAAAATACAAAAAAGTGGGTTCTGCTAATTCTGTTGGTCTGCCAGCAAAAGGAAGGCTGCAGATCTCTCCTCTTCCTTCAGTGACAGCATTAATGGAGTCTCTTCCCTCTATCCTTTTGTAAAGCATTTGTAAGCAGGGACTCTTTTCCTCAGTCAGATCTTGTTAGGTTGGCCGAGAGATCAAAAATCATAGTTAGGGACTAAGGAACAGAAAGCCGGTGCAGTTGTGTAGCCTTGATTCCTTAGGAAACCGAGTGGAGGTGGGGTAAGAAGGATTGCAGGCAGGGACTTTTTAAGTTCCCCAGATAGCTGTGGCTTTTGCTTTCCAGCTCAGGGGAGGAATACAGACTGTCTTGTCTTTGCTGGGACTTTTAGCTAAAGAAAATGGAATGTTTTGCCTTGTAAAAGCGTGATTGGAATTGGAGGATTAAAGGGAAGGATCCTGAGAAGTCCAGGAAGGCAGTGATCGGCACTACTACGGTTAAGTATAAGAACACATAAAATACAAATAAAATTGCAGGAGAAGGGAGGAAAGCAGGAGCTGTTTTGACAAGAAGTCAGAAGTCTCGGTTACATCCAGGTGCCTGAATGGTGCTCTGGCATTCCTGTGTAAGTGAAAACCAGGAGGAGAAGGGAATGGAAGAAACATGAAAAGCACCAGTTTTTTTGAAACATACATCTTGCATAGGTGTCAGCATCCATGGAGTAGCATTGCATTTCAGAGAAATTTGCCAAGCAGGCAAATCATTCCTTTTCCCTGCCATGTCTTGTCCTTTACATCCACGAGCTTTGTCCTGGATTTGAAGAGCTGCGGGAAGACAGCGCTGCTTATGGGAGCCACTCGTGCTGCTGGAAGGGAGCGCCCCGGCCGTCAGAGCAGCGGGCAGTAGCCTAGCACCTGCTGCCCTGAGAGCTACGAGCTGTGGAGACGGCTGAGAGGTAAAGTACTGACTGCTTAAACACAGAGAGGGCTGCCTTCCAGATGGCTAGACAAAAGGTCACATGAATTATACAGTGAACTGGCTCCTGCAGCTTATGACATTTTCAGATGGGTTTCTGAGCAGTCACCCAGGCAATGTCTGAGCAAATCTATCTAGACACTCTGCCTCAGTCCTTAAAACACAGAGGAAGGAGAAAACGCTTGTTTCCAGTATGTACAGAAGACGACATGCTTTGCCATCTTTCTCTACCCAGCTTCCCAATCAAAGAAGGCAGATTTTTCCTTTCTGAGAGCCTCATACTGTCCAAACGCAACAAAGACAACTTCAGAGCAGTGGTTTTTCAGCCTGTGTTGGATCTGAATAAGCATCAGATGTGGACAGCTGTGTAGAGAAATGAAACCTCCTGACAGCAGGTTTGTTGTTCTGGATTTGTTTCTGTGCACCGTGTTAGAGGTACCTCTGAACTCTGAGGTGAGGGACAGGTAGGGGCCCACCCTCAGTTTCTGGAGTGTTGCACCCACCCCTGGCCATCCATTTTACCAGCAGGTCTTAATGTCTGTTTGCATACTGGGTGGCCTAAAAAAAGCATACGCACCAAAAAAAAAATCCACCCGCATGCAAAAAAACAACAGTAGTGTGGAACACTGTGCTGATTTTAATCAGAAATGCTAAAACCCACTCAAACGTGGAACAGTGTTTAGGTTACCCTAAGTCAGTCTGAAATCACGCTGTAACCACAAAGGGTAGCATGGATGGATTCGCTGGCTGTGTAGAGAGCTGGGAAGAGCAAGGACTTGAGCTCAGTGGAGGCTCAGAGTTATGGTCATACAGGTAGTAATAATATTACGTAAATAGTAGCAATAATAGCAGCTATGGAAAAGTTTAGAGCTTCAGAACCTCTTATAAGCAAAATAAGCGGTGGTCTTGTCTGAGGCTTTCTTCTGACTTGGAGTCATACTGCTCTTTGAAGGGCAAACTGTGTGTGTGTGTTTGCATTCTTTGTATATTTGAGTGCGGAAGCTTATAAACTTCTGTTCTGTTTTGAAATAAGATGAATGTAAAAATCTTGGCATGGTCTTATTTTGGTAATAGGATTGCATGCAGGCATCCTTGTGGTTAAATGAAAAAAAAATTGAACATTAGATTTCCTGTGAAGGGGTCATTGTTTGCAAATGGAATGATTAACAACTGAGACTAGAGATGCAAATGCAACTGCATGGTTCTTGCTCATAAACACCTAATGTAACTCATGGGTTTGTGGTTTTTTTGTTTTGTGTGTTTTTTTTTTTTTTCTGTGGAATTGAATTGATGTCACTTAGAGGACAGCATCAACTTGGAAAATTGAATTTTTGTTCTAATTCCTCTTTGGGTTTCTTGGGTCTCCCTCCACCTTAAGTGTTTCAGGTGCAAATTCTCTTTTCAGAATTCATTGAAAGAAAACATTTTTATTTTATAATTAAAAAAACTCTTGTTATATGGCAACCTTTAGATTGTTTAGAATAGCCAATATAAAATACCAAAAGTCTTTAAAATGTCTGATGCTCCCCAGAGTGGAACAACTGTTCTGTACCCTTGTGCGTGTGGCAAATGAGGACACAGAGCTCAACTGATTTAATGGCACCTGTAAACCCCTCACTTCATTGGACTTCAGTCTCTGATAGGATTGGTGCAATCAAGTTATTTAGACAGACTTTAAGTAAAGCAACAACACGGATGACAATGCTTTAGAGCCTCATCAGGAACGTATTCTTTTAAATACGCTGATGTACAAAGAAAATGGGATTTCCCCACCCCCCCTGCCCTGTGCTGGTTTTTGTCTTCTCTTGGTCATTCTCTGGTGTTCGGCTTTCACAAGAATGCAACCTTTTCCCTTCAACCTTTAAAGTCTGCAAACTCTGCCTAGAAAACAGGCTGGTTCCTGAGCTTCCTGGCATGGCTGCTTTTTAGCCAGAATCTGAGTGGAAAAATGTAACCTTTTCTAGTGCTGTTGTGGTATGGCCTCTGGAAACTGGGTGAACAATTTAAAGCTTCCTGCTACATGTTAAAAACAAGAGAAAATGTTTCTTTCTCCTGCTTCTACCTCTCACCCTTTTCCAATACTTGTGCTTGCCAGGGCTTTTCATTTAACCCTTTTTTTCTTTTAAGCTCCTCCTTCCTCCTTGGTCCTACTTGCCCTTGTTGATGCCCTCTCATAAGGCATTAGAGGGAAGCAGAAGCGTGTGTATGTGCACGCGGGGTGGGGTATGTGCCAAATTTGGGTTTTTAACTCTCGGCATTCTCTGTCCCGGCTGCTTTGTTTTGCTCAAGCTCCATCGGCAGCCATGCCACGAAACTTGTTTTTCACTGCTGCTCCCTGCCATTTGTATTTTAATTTCTGCTTGTATCAAATCAAAAGCTGTGCCTCTATCTTAGTCTAAAATGTTTTGCGCCTGCAATGTTTGCCATTGAGGTAACTGAAACTTCCGACATAACTGCCTACTATGTGGTTAGTAAATGTGTGAGCAAGCAGAAGTGTTAGGCTATTTAAATGCAATTATAAGCTCACTGTTAAAAACCCTAGAAGGACTTTTTAGCCATGGAACTTGGTTCCTGTTTAGTTCAGAAGCTTGTTCACGAATTACCGGTGTGAATTGGTTGTGACTTTAGAGGAACTCTGCTATAATCAGCTGAAGATCACCCCCGTGATATGCCTCGTTATGTGCGCATGTTCTAATGTTACTGTATTCTTCTGGGTGTTAAACCAGTCGTTCAGTTTACCTGATAGTGGAAAATGCCGCTTCTTCCTAACTGCGTATTCAGTTTCTCACTTGGATGTGATTGTCAGAAGACTTAATTGCATTTTAGGAACTTCAAGCAGGATTTTTTTGGGGGTGCTTGGGGAGGATTGGTTTGTTTGTTTTGTGGGGAATTTTTGCCTTTTTGTTGTTGTTGTTGTTTTACATTCATGGGAATGTGTTTTCTCTCTTGTGGGTGATTTTTAATTTTTTTTCCCCTCCTGGTCAGCCCCATTAATACTGTAATATTTGAGAGCAGATTGTAGTGACATCTAACATTTTGTTCTATTTGTACTTCATGCTGAGGTCAAGCAAGCAAACAAAGCAATCATTATGTTTTAGCATTCTTTTTTAATGAGCACATTAAAATCTACTCAGATCAGCTGTGAAGAGAAGGGAGAAGCATTGAACTCTGAGTAGCAGTGTCTTTTTGAAGCAATTTATGGAAAAATAAGACTAAAGGGCTATGTAAGGGCTGTGGTAGGAAATAAATGGCTCCGTATTGTTGACGGAAAGGTTTTTGGCAGAAGGCTTGTCGTGACTGTTTCTGTGGCTTAGAAAGGAATTTCCTACAGACTGGACTAACCATTAAAAAAATGTTTCTACTTTTAGGAGTTCAAGGCATACAGCGGAGTCTTCCAAGGGAAGATGTCGTCTTTGACAATGAAAGCCCGTTGTCTGGACAAAAGAGGAAGTTTCTTTAAGGTAAATGGGATATTTATACAGAACATAAAGCACAAGGTTTTATGTGAAACAAATGCTGCAGAATGTGCAGTACAGTCTGTGATACGTAGCAAGCCTTTTCTGTAAAATAGGAAGTACTTCATTGAGCATCTCTTTTTATAGGTGGTATTCGTGGTTAGATTACCATCCAGTTATTTCATGTGCATATTGTTTTCCCGTATGCCGAATAGAATATTTGGTGTAAAACAGCTTGTGGCTTTCTTTGCCGTTAATGCTGAGAACATAAGCTTTATTATGCATAGGCATAAAATTATTAGAGCTTTCATAAACTGGATTTGTGTAGCTTGAAGTTGCGGTACAGGTTCATGACTTCTGTTATTGGGTTGAAAATTGGTTTCATTTCCTTGCCTATTTTAAGAAAAATTGGCGGGCGCTCCTTGCTGGTGTGTAATCTGAACACTCACAAAAATACTATATTTGTATTCTCAATGTATATTTCAGTCCTTTTTGTGGTTTGGTGTTTTTGCTTTGATTGTGGCTTTTGTTTGGTGGTTGTTTTTTTTTTTTCTTAAAGCCTAAGTGCATCTTGTTTGAAATGAACAAGAAGCTGGTGCTTAGCTCACTGCAATAATCTCAAAAATCCAGCAAGGCAGATGGCTGTGTCTTCAGCTGCCTACATACTTTAAAGGAGTCTAATGCTTTCTCCCTTAAGATACTCATCCCAGCTTCCTGATGATACAGGCGCTGAGAGCTAGTAGTTCTGTTCTGGCATGGATGTGCTTATAGAGAGAAAACAGAAATAATTCCATTTATTTGGAATTTTCTGTGTTCTGGGGGCTGGTTTGAGATGACATGTGGCTTACAGGACACCTCATACAGCATATTCCAGTGAGAAATAGGTTCCGGGTGAGAGCCCTTCTATCTTCCCCCCGTTCCATTCCGTCACAGAATAGAGCTGATGCGTGGCAATCTACGAAAGGGGCCAGGAAGGCAGGGTGCAACACATGTTCTCCTAATGCCCTGGGAAACACCTGCGAGTACAGGCGTGGGTAGAGGCCTCTCCAGACTTGAGGTGGTGCTTAGAGCTTCAGGGAGGTACAGCCCTCAGTTGAAGCACCTTCAAATGCTCCCTGGAACTCTTTAGAAATGCGTTTTTCCCTGGGTGTGAATATCTGATTTTTGTCCTGCTAACCTCAGTACAGCTGGAAAATGGAACCTTGAAGACTGCATGAGAAAGGATGTACTTCAGATTGGCTGCCTGTCATCATTAGGTTTTGCGCACCTTCTGTGATCATATTCGTTTCTACGTAGTTATAAATCGCTTCTGTCTCTGGGAACTTCTGTCAAGGATTAAACTTGATGACTTAATTTTGCTTTTTTGTAGCATTTCCTGCATAGTTAACTTGCATGATTGGCCCCAGATTTGCTCAGCAGTAGTAGTGTAGCTCAGGTGTGAACAGTCACGCTGCCAAAGTAAGTATGGGTCACGGTGTCCTCTCTTCTGCCTCCTGCTCCATGTGAGGTTGTTAAGGCTTTGGGGATCAGTCAGAGGGCTTTCAGGGCTGCAGTGAGCTTACTATTTTCTAAGGGAGCATGGGAACATGTTTTGGTCTTTTTATATGACAGAGAGAGAAAGTCTTTATGCAGTGGAGAGACTTTGGAGAACTGTCATCTTTCAGGTCAGCATCACAAAAAGCAGAGGTGCGGTAGGAGCTGTCAGTACGGTTTTCAAAAGACGACTGAATCCCATTAACTCTTTTATTTATGTGTACTGGAGGAGGTCTGGAGGCAGTGCTGAAGTTAACTGTAGAGAACGCTGTAGTTTCCTTTTCTTCTGGAAGAAAAGGATTAGTTGATCTGAAATGTAGTTAACAAAGCCTTCATGTGCACTGTGTGAGTACAGCTGCAAACACCATATACTTCTAGAGAGCAGGACAGGGAGAATAGTGTCCAGGCAGTGCCACTGTATTGAAAGTATGCTGACCTATCAAACTGTCGTGTCCTACCACTGGCCAGGAAGATACGTGTATCTTTCTGATGTGAAGAGAGTAAGCTGTCACATAGATCAGCTTGGGATCAGGGTTAAATACAACAGAGTTGAATTTGTCTGTTCTGTACTAGACTTTTGCTGTTTATATAATGCCAGGGTCACAGTGGCTGTCTTGCTGGGTGAGGCTTTGCTGTAAGGAGCAATCAAAATTTACAGGTGCTTCTGAGCACTGAACTAACTTACCTTGATTGCTTCCCTTAGAATATTCATTGCTGTCCTGGTTTCAGCTGGGTTAGAGTTACTTTTCTTCCTAGTAGCTGGCATAGTGCTGTGTTTTGGATTTAGTATGAGAAGAATGCTGATAACACACTGATGTTTTAGTTGTTTCTCAGCAGTGCTTACACCAGTCAAGGACTTTCTTTTTCAGCTTCCCAGGCTCTGCCAGGTTCACAAGAAGTTGGGAGGGGGCACAGCCCAAGATAGTTGATTCAAATTGACCAAAGGGCTATTCCATACCATATGACGTCATGCTCAGTATATAAACCGAGGGGAGTCAGCCGGCGGGCAGCGATCGCTGCTCGGGGACTGGCTGGGTGTCGGTCGGCGGGTGGTGAGCGGTTGCATCACTTGTTTTCTTTTCCCTGGGTTTTGTTTGTCTCTCTCGTTCTCCTTTTCATTGCAATTACTATTATTATCGTTATTATTACTATTATTATTATTATTTTATTTCAATTATTAAACTGTTCTTATCTCAACCCGTGGGTTTTCTTACTCTTGCCCTTCCGATTCTCTCCCCCATCCCACCGGGGGGGGGAGGGTGAGCGAGCGGCTGCGTGGTGGTTAGTTGCCGACTGGGGCTAAACCACGACAATTCCCTGCTGTAGCTTCTTCCAGTGAAAGATGCTAATACTTGCTGCCATCTCAGCTTATATTAGGAAAAAGCATACTGTTTTCTTTTTCTCATACGGCACCAAATGTGACTGACCAGCCAAAAGCTCTAAGCAGTGGCAAGCAGCTGCTGCTTTACTGACCGTTCCTGGCCGCTGCCTCCTCTGCTGCTCCTAGCACACCGTGCTCTCCTCACGGGTCCCATGCCACACATTTCAGGTGGTGTTTCCATTCCCTCTGTTCCTCTGGGACAGAAATGCTGTTCTTTTGCTGCCTGAATCTGACCCTGTGCTTCAGGGGGGTAAGGGGGTGGGGGTGGGTGTTCTAGCGGGTGATAAATACACTCATGATGGGCTACAGGCAAAGGAGAACCAAGCGAGTGGTGGCTGGTGCCCTTAGCAGACAGAGAGCTGTAATGACCACCGGCGCAGTGTGCAGGACCAGTTTGTGTGTCAGCAGCTTCATAGTACTGTTGTAGTGATACGCATTCACATTGGAGTGTTTGTTTCATGTGTTGCATGTTTTCTGTGTCTTAAGGCATTCTTACCAGACCAATCTTTAGGAAACAAATGATCAGCTCTGCAGTGACAGTGTGTTTTCCTCTTTGGCTTGCCCAGAACTTCATGTGGTCAGCAATAAACAGGGTCTTTTGGGGACAGGAACTGCTGCTCAGTTTTGCAACACACTTCTGTTACATCTTGTATCTCGTAAGCACAAACATCAACCTCGTTTGATGGCAGTCCACAGTCGTATAGGGAGAATGGTCATATTTTCAAATCACAGCAAGAAACTGTCTCACTTATGGGGAATATTTCTATGTTGTCACGCGTGTGCTGAAGGAATCATGGTGTCAGTGGGACTGTAAACAAGTGCCCGTGTCCTTTTCTGCAGTCCTTTGGTATCTCCTTGTGTAAGTAATTCTTGTGTGGAAAATAGATGCTGGATTAGCTATTTTGTGTGCCTCCTGTTGATGATGTCATGGTTGTAGTTACTCAAAATTATTAGGAATGCAGCATGCCTGAGCAATTTCAAGACACCGGACTCTTAAGGCCAAAAGAAGCATTGTCAATTAAGAAACTAAGGTTGTCCTAAATTTTCCTAAGGACAGCCTGGCAGGGGAATGGCCTGAAGAATAGTGGGAATAAAAGATGCCCCAAAGCTTCCTTTTCAGACCTCTCACCATCCCTGGGAAGTTGCACTGTTGGACCACCTTTCTGAACCTACGGCGTCGAATTGGAAACTGCAGGCAGTCGGTGTATCCAGCCTGTGTGTAGCGTACCCAGTGTCTGTGTGTGCGCACTTGTGTGTCCAGTGAAACTAGCTTCTCTTTTCTTTCCCTCTCCCACATTTGTAAAATTGTGACAGCAGTTGCATTTGCTACAGCTGGATGGGTGAGCAAAGAAAACACTTGGCACGTCAGATTTTTTCAGTTTATGTTATTTTAATTTGCCTTGTCTGTCTGTGTTTAGGAGACCTAGTAATTAAGTATAGCCTTTTACCCATACTGGCCTGTACTTCAGAATGTTCTCCCAGATGCGCACTGTGCAGTGTACTTTGCATATGGCTCTCATGTTGTGCTTGTTACTTTACAGTTGCCCAAGTAACCTTTAGCATGCTGGCATGCAGTTTCTCAGGGCACTTAAATCCTCATAAAGAATATCTTACTATTCTCAGCAACGTTTATGAGAAAATTCATTGACAAATAGCAGTGGGAAATTCCAAATTTACTTTTTTTTTTCCCCCCTCGTTCTTAAATAGTTCCCATTGCTGTAGTTTCTAACCATCTCTTAGTTTTTTCACGTTCATTCTTTTGACTGTTAGTATACTAGGAAAACAGTATTGTCCTCGTTTTACAAAGAGCGCAGCTCTGTAGTTTTATAGGCTAAATTCTCTGGAGTCTTTATACCTTGCAATTGATGAAGGCTCAGAGCCAGCAAGCAATAAAAATGAAGCAAAGATGGAGTTAGGCTTGGGTAATTCTGGGACTTGAATAGCTTGCCACTGGTTACAGAGGGAGTCTGTGGTAAAGCAAGGAAGTGAATATATGTCTCTGACAAACATCCTTTTTACTGAACCATCCTCCTCTCATCAAAACGTTCCAACCTTTATTGAACTGGCATCAGAGATTTTACGCCACTAAAGCTTTTCTGTCCCAAACTCAAATATCAGGTAAAACTATGTTGCTTACTGATTAATAAGACGCTGAATAATGTAAGTGGTCTTGGGAATTCATAGCTCACTGTGCAAAATAACCAGAAATTGCAGCCACATATCAAAATATTTAATGGTATTCAGACATTTGGACACGTCCAGAAATAGCATTCCCAGTTCGGCTTGTCTCTGGCACTTTGCCACCTTGTCACACAGGGTGCTCTTTGAGGGTTGCTACGCTCTGCTTATCAAAACAGGAAGGAAAAGATGTGATGCCAAAGAGGATGCCGGTCTCCAGAAAGAATGAAAAATGAGATGCTGGCAGGAAGGGGGGGTGGTAAGTGCTGAGGCTCATTTGTCCAGTCTGATACTGATCCTTGCTGTCTTCAGCCCGTGTTCCCTTGCCAGATTAGAAGCACTGATCTCACCTTTTCCTCTTTAGCTGTTGTAAATCTCAGGGCTTGGAAACATTCTGCAGCGGTCACCTTGGCTGACTCTTTCAGTGCACTCTCGGAAAGATGGCAGTTTTGTTAATCCACTGCACAAGCTTATTTATAGTTCAACACAAAAAAAACAGGAATTCAGTTGCCTTGCAGTGATGGATGAATGATTTTTCTAAAAATGTGCTGAAACAGACATCAAGTCAAAGCCACCTGTCTTCCTCTTGGGACTGGGAAACTCTTCATGAGTTGAATGAGTAAGAAGACCTGTAGCTATGCTGGGCTTCTGAGAGAGGCACCCGTCTGTGTCTGGTCCTGGGCATGTGCTTTCCGTGATGCACAGCAGTGATGCCTGTATAGACAGCAGCTTCAGAAAGGCGACCGTAGCTCCTTGGGAGCGTGTTGCTTCTAGTGTACGCACTTGCTCTGATTTTTGCTGCTCATATGACATCCTGAAAGAAGTAAAACAAAAATGGAATATATGTGCTCTGGTGAGAGAGTGCTGGGGAGCTGTGATGAGTTATGTTTGTGGTCTGTATGTAGGAATTACATTGTCACTGCTGCCAGCTTCTAAAAGCTGAGATCAGTCTTGTTGAACAAAGAATCAGTTGACAATAAGTGTAGCGTGATACGTTATGAAAGGAAATGTTGTGGTTTAAGATGTTTGCATTTCATTATTTCATTCATGGATTTTAGGAATGTAAACAGTTATAGTACATGGGTATTTGTGGCAATCTAATGTTTAGGATAGGTTTGGTTAGGGAATACTGTACTGGGCTGCTGTGTGAATTCTTGCTGTCTGAGTCTGTCCTGGCTTTGGCTGGGAGAGAGTTAATTTTCTTCCTAGTAGCTGGCATAGTGCTGTGTTTTGGGTTTAGGATGAGAAGAATGCTGATAACACACTGATGTTTTAGTTGTCCTAAGTACTGCTTACACTGGTCAAGCACTTTCCAGCTTGTCATGCTCTACCGACTGAGAAGGCTGGAGATGCACAAGGAGCTGGGAGGGGGCACAGCCAGGAGAGCTGACCCAACCTGGCCAAAGGGATATTCCATGCCATAGGACATCATGCTCAGGATAGGAACTGGGGGGAGCTGGCTGGGGGGCTGCTGCTCAGGAACTGGCTGGGCATCGGTCGGTGGGTGGTGAGCAATTGCATCGCGCATCACTTGCTTTGTATATGCTTTTATTATTCTTACAATTTTATTTCAATTATTAAACTGTTCTTATCTCAACCCGTGAGTTTTCTCAGTTTTCCTCTTCCGAATCTCTCCCCCATCCCACTGGTGGGGGGAGTGAGTGAGTGGCTGTGTGGTGCTCAGTTGCCAGCTGGGGTTAAATGACAACAGAGTCATAATTATTATTTGGGTTTACAGTGGTTGTATTGTAGTTTCTTTTTAACTTACAGAACAGTGTTTTATCAGAAATAAACTCCAAAGGAAAAACATTAGACACAGAAGTGGCTATTTATCATGTTATATAAGGTCTCCTTTTAATTTGGGGGTTTTTTTACTGTTAAATAATTCACCACCTGAGAAGATGTCATACTTTCAACTACACTTCTTTTCATTTAAACCTCTTCTTTCTGTAGCATAGCAGGGTAATATCTATTTCACAGTCATAAATAATCTGTGACCGTTTTCTTCAGATTACTTTTTAAGTCTTCAGGCTCATGTATGTTGTTTTACACTAACAGGGGCCTCTGACAAATACATCTGTCTACTTCAATTGTATTTTCCTTTGGAAACTGCCTCTTATGGTCTTGATTTCAAGTCTGTTGAAACCAATGGGTGAGTTTTCCCATTATTTTCAGCAAAATAGGAGAATCACACTCTTTGCAAATAGAGAAATCTGTTTGAAGAATTCAAATATTCTGAGCCTTCCGCTAAGAAGGCGGCAGCCTTCTGCTGCTTCTTATTTTTTCAGGGTTGGATCTAATAATAGTACACGCCCAGGATCCTTCTTGCATTTTGTAGAAACATACCTTGTTTCTTGTATAACGCTAATCATGCAAGCATCACATATGCTGATCAGAAGTTTCATTGATCTGAAATACTTCAGAAATGATGTCATAAAATCATGAGTACACCTTATGTTATTTGATAGAAAATAATTTGTCAGGTGCTATTGTAACAGTATGTGTCAGTTAATTGCAAGAATACCCAAGTGATGCAATTCCAAAAGAGTAGCGTTTTTTATTTATTTTTTAATCGGGAGAAGAGTAACTTTTTTTTATACATGAAAAAATTTAAGGAAAATTAGTTGCCATTTGCAGAAAATATTGGCAAAGTTTATTTAAAAAAAAAACCGAGGTTTTTATTCCTAAAGATAAATGTTTTAGTCCAGGTGCAGTACCTGCTGGCAGCTGATGAGTCACAGTTTGATTGCAGAGTGTCCCCCGTTCTGGGGGACTTTGTAGGTCAGGTTCAAGTTTGACGCTCAGTGCTTGACATAGTTTCCTTGTCAAGGATGTACTGACTTTTCACAGACTAAGGAAAGACTGCCTTGCGTCATGGAGCGTATGTAGTATACCCAAGCAGTTTGGCCTGTAGAAGAGAATGTGAGCATAAGACTGCTTGAAACGTGCCACTTTGTTTAAGTTCGCTTTAGAAAAAGAAAAAATAAAATTGCTAAACACAGAAAAATTCCTCTCGGGAAAGACGGTTTCTGACAAGTTCTTTTCAAGGCAGACATACAAATTAAAAAGCGTTAAGATTACAATGCCTTCAAGATAAAACTGTTCTGCAGTGCTTGCCTTATGCTATTCTGATTTAAAGCGTTTTTAAGTTTTTAAAACCCATTTTAAAATATTTGTTTTCAAGAACTTTAATCTTAGCTAAGCAAGTACCCTTCCCAGACAAAGATGTAAAAGGCAGTTGTGTTAGAGGCTGGACATGGCAGCCATACAAAAATAATTTCAAATAACTTCCAAAGATAAATTGGACATTGGAAAGCATCAGAAAACTTGCGGCCGTGGTTAGCTTTTTAGGTATAAGTAAACAAAGGAACTAACTAAGGAACTGCAGCGTAGGAAGGTCATACAGTATTTAAATTCCTTTGCATTGTAGATCTGTTCCATCTTCTGGGGTCAAACTGATATATGAAATGACAGCGTGAAGAGTCAGCTTGAGTTTTTGAGCATGTTATCGTGCTGTTAGTAAAAGTTGGATTAGAATTCTTTGCTGTAGTGCCCAGAGGTTTTGTTTTCTGGGAGTTGTTTCGTGAGATTTCCCCCCCCAACTCTGGTCGAAGCCAGTTAACGCAGTTAAGTTGGTTAACAGCCAGACCGCAGCACAGCAAGGCAGGTGTTCAGGCGGTGGCTGAAAGCCCGTGGATGCTTCTGTGGAGAGCTCCTCATATCGTATACTTTTCAGGGAAAGGTGTGGAAAAACTCTTTTGTGCAAACTGTTGGCCTGTGAGCCACTTACTCTCTGTAGATGTGTCAGAGAACAGGGCATGCTTGCTACTGTGATGGTTCTTTATGGCTGCAATTGCTCTTGTGGGTGCAAAGTCCAAGGTGAGGTTGCCCGTGAAGAGGAGCTACTTACGCAGAGCTGACTCATCCTGTCGTCGTGTCTAGCAGCTGGTTCATGTGGAATAGCAGCTTAGCTTTCACGCAGTTAGCAGTGTAGGAAGTTTTGTAGGGAAAGAAGTCTGGGCTGCGGTGCTGGCGGCCTATGATTCAAAAGCAGCTGCCAATGTAACAGAGGGTTGCTCCACTTCGCTTACCGTTTCCCCTTCCTGTCTTTGAAGCAGAAGCAAGTGCTTCCCATGCTGCTTCTCACGACACCTGGTGCCCCCATACCTCCAAGCAGCTGCCAGAATCTCCCCCTTGCCATCCTTACGGCTTCTATGAGCTGGTGAAGCACAAATCCGCTGGCTGCAGCTGCTGCAGCGGGGTGTGCAGTCAGCGTCAGGCTGGCGTCCCTGCCACACACGGCTGTTCCCGAGGTGTCTCGGCTCCCTGCCTCTCCTTGAGAGCAGGTCCGGGAAAGTGAACGCCGGGTGGGCTTGGAGAGTTGGGTGGAGCACTGACTGGCCCTCCCTTTATTCCTGATCAGCTTGTCTGTGTGGATGGTTGATTTCTTTGAAGAAGCTAGGGGATTGCTAAGCAGTGTGTCTCCTGCTCTGCTTGAACCTTAACAGCTGACATTTGAAGGAAGGCTGTTGAAAGAGACACATCTGTTGCCAGGCAGAGCTGACATAATCCCTTTCAGCGGTTTGACGATAATCCCATGAAAATGAATAGATGGTCAATTCCAGCTTGATTGTTCTGAAACTGACAAGATGCTTGTGTGATTGGCCTTAGGTTTACCATGCTCTGTGGAAAGGAAGGAGCTGGGGGTGGGGGGTGATCCCTCTGGTTTCACGCTCTCCCTGGGCCCTTTGTGATCCCCCTCTCTCCCCCATTAGGCCCTGCAACCGGGGGTCAGATAGGGTGACCAGTGCATGTAGCACTGGAGTGGAGTAATATTGCTGATTCGGTGAAAAGGCTGCTCTGCTGACCTTATTCAATACTGCATGCAGCAGAGCTCTTGCCTGCAGTAGCTCTGTCTCATTAACAGATTAAATCCTTGAATAGTGTTTAATAATATGTTGAGCTTCAGGTAGTGATTTCCATCACGAGTTCATATTTTAAATGGTCAAATATAGTCGCAGCTCGTTGTGAATCAGTTGCCATCTATAATGAGACTCCAGGCGCTGACTCATGTTGGGTGCTGGTAGCTGACTAGTGCTGCCTGCCTTCTGCGATGGCTCCAGGCAAGCTGTGACAGGAAGCCCTAATATACTTACAGCTGGCTAAATGGCTCATATTTGACTACTTGGTGGTTGAGTAACTTCACACTGTCACAGTGAATAGGAAGCATCTTCAGGGTATGCCGTGATTTAAAGCTAAAAACTGAGCCTTGCTTCATCTGTTAGAAAAGTTAATTTTTTAGCCATAACTGCAGGATGAAGCACGTAAGGTGGTTCTGTTCCTGACGTGGCTGCGTTCGTGATCCCGCAGACAGTGTTAGAGCCTTTGTGGCTATCTGGTGGGAAAAGAGAAAAGGCTGTAATCTGCTCAGTTCAAATAATTCAACTCTCAGTTGCGTTCAGGTGCAATTTTGGAAAGGTTTTAACAGTGGCAGAGAGTTGCTGCAGCAAGGAGGGGCTGCATGCTGCCTTACTGGAGCAGTTGGGAGATCTAGTTAGGAGATCTAAAAAGACTAGAAACTTCACAGTAGACAGAGGATGAATTCCACTTTACTCATGCAGCTGCCAGAGAGACTGGGAGGATTTCATCTGAGAAACCTACTGTTTGGAGGCCAATATGGAAGGTGGAAACGTAGTGCCCAGTGCAGCTGGGAAGAGAAGGATATTGCCTTAATTAAACTCCGTCTACTTCTTAATCTAAAAGTTCCTGGCACTGAAGTCAATTAAAATTTGCAAGTCTTGTGTTTGCGTACGTGAAAAAGGGGCTAAGTTGAAACATGTCGCTCCTGATGGAGGACAGAAAATATAGGGCAGGGAAGTGGCGAGATATATGCTGAGATGTAGGTAAAGGTGTGAAGCATAAGGGAGTAAAAAAAAGGCAAACAGAAGACTGCGCTGGGCAATTATGAGCTGTTTTAAGGAACTGAAATGAAAAGCTTCAGCAGAACCAGAAGGGATAAGAAGGCTACAAAAGCTGTAGAGACACAGTAAGACTTACGTCAACAGCGTATATCTTATTTAGCAGTAACAACTTGTATGGTTGTGTTTGACTACCTCATTGCACTTCACAAACATAATAATGAATGAAGACTGGGGAAATTAGGAGGTACTTAAAACTGAGTATTTCTTGCTTCTGTTTTGACGTTGGAACTTCTTCTCTTTAATATAGCAAGCCCCTTGGCTGTATGTTCCACTGTGAAGTGCCATCAGTTATGAAATGTGATTTTAATCCAGGAAGAGGAAGTCCTAATTTAAGTAATTGATAGGCTGTAATTAAACCTTGTTCACCAAAGGTGTGCTCCATTTTTTTCATACACTTGTCCCACTCATCATTTAAAAATGGCAAATTGTATATTTCTTTCTGAACATATATTTATTAGGGTTTTTTGACTTGCATTTTGTACATCTTGATACAAATACGATGACAAATCCATTGTGTCTATTTTAGAATGTCATTAGTTATTTAGAACTAACTTTGAGAAGGCACATTCATGTTTGAAACTAATTGAATAGTTTAAGAGTGATTATTGTAGCTAGTGACTGTAATGGATTGCTCATCAGAGATTTAGGCCTAGTAGAGCTGATCCTTCCACTTCTACTGCTTAGTCACAGCTTGGAAGAGAAATGCAATTTTTCTGTCTCTTTACACTTGTAGTTAGCTTCTCTGTTTTGAATGAATTGACTATTGAACTGGATCAGTGGATATCTCTCTCTACTTTACAGGTACAGAAGAATTGCTGTACAGAAGGATTGCTGTTAAAAAAAATTGGCCAAGTACATCAGCTGTAGTTTGGGTTTGTAGCCAAAGACTTTCCACAGATGAACTGCTTTCTTTAAAACCCCAACAGCAATCCACGT
The DNA here is from genome assembly GCA_013401315.1 of Balaeniceps rex. Taxonomy (NCBI): domain Eukaryota; kingdom Metazoa; phylum Chordata; class Aves; order Pelecaniformes; family Balaenicipitidae; genus Balaeniceps; species Balaeniceps rex. The sequence continues at coordinate 53,071 of VYZW01021032.1, read as the reverse complement.
GATTAAAAAATGTATTTAAGCTTCATTCTTTTAATGGTTGACTTGAAATCTTGCCATGGCTTGTCATAATCTTAGGTGTTATTTTAAAAAGAAAAATATTTGATTAAATATCCTGGAAGTTGTTTCTTAGACCATCATGTGCGCACGCCCGCTCTGAATACAGTGCATGATAGGGGTGTGCAGCTTTTTATTCCCTGTGGAGGCTGGTAATTATTTTTTTCATTAGTAAGTGTCAGCCCAAAAGCATGTTTCCTGCTACTGAACACCTGAGTGGTCTGAATTCCAGAGGCGTCCTGGTCAGATTGCAGAGTTTTGGCTGGCTGATATGGTTATTTGGCTAGTTTGGGGTGCCCAAACCGGGGCATATGTTCTCTGTTCCAAGGTCAGCTCGAACAGCCCAAAACCCTGGGCTGTTTGCTGGGGTGGCTGAGCAACAGGGCATCGTTTCACATTGGGGCTGATGGGATCTACTGACTTGCTGAAAGGGGCAGACGTACTCCCAGCCTGGTGCTGTCCTCTGTTTCCTGGTGTCTGCTCTGGAGCTTGTCTGACCCCCTCAGAGATTAGGTTCAGGTCATCAAGGCAGCAGAAAACTAACCAAAAGACAAAGTGAAAAAGTCTTCCAACCTTTTAGCAAGCTGAACCAGCTAACAGGGCTAGATGAACAGCCAAGGCAGCCCGAGGGAGGAAGTGGAACCTCGCAGTTTGGGGGCAGCACACCGTAGCGTGGAACTCCCCCTCCATCAGGTCAGAGAGAATTACAGCTGGATGATGCTAAGGCGGTAGAGGCTTTAAAAGAGGAAAAAAAACAAAGCGGTGTGATCTGCAAGATCAAACCAAGTACTGGCTGGAGCCTGGTACTGCTCTCTGAGCACCCGGGTCAAAGCTTCCCTCTAAGGCGATGCTGCTGCCCATAACCACCGTCAGACATGCGTGGTGACGCAATGGCTTTCTAGCAAGGCTCATCCAACAGCAGTGGCACGAGTATTCTTCGCTGTGTAAAGCCAATGTGGGGGCTGGATTCATCCCTTAGGCAAAAGGAGGAATGAATTTACCTGTGCCTAGCAGGGCACTCGGTGGCTCTTTTTTGGAGGTGCTGTTTCACAAGGGCGCCCACTGCTGCGGTGATGTGCGAGGCTGCTCCGTCGGGACGGTGCAGGTTCCTCCCGCTGCTGTTTCTCATGGTCAGGAAGGCATTGCTCACATCTCGCCACAGTGACTCAGGGGTGTTTGAGAGTCAGCAGGTGGAAGATCTTTGTAAACTGTTGTGCCAGTGGTACGGCATGGCTGGGAGCTCTGACCTTGACAGAAAGAAGCCTATGGTATGGATGTAGTGTATGGTAATTCATTCTCACTTAAGGTATACTTAATGGAGTTGGCCTATTGTAAGCGGAGACTGAAACCTGTTTTGAATTGATCGGGATAACGCTGCACAGAAAAGGAGGGTGTGGATTTCTGAGGTAGAGGAAAACTTCCAAAACAGTATAGGAAAATGTTGCTTGCACTTCTTTGAAAATGCTGCTGTCCTGAGCTGTCTAACACTAGTAGGACTCAGGGTCATGTCTTGTGGGCGACTATGAAGTCTGTCCTAACTTTGACTGGAAAGCTGTTCTTACTTTGTCTGCCAGGGTTTTTGTTTGTTTGCTCTGAGGTGTGGCGGTGGTGGTAGAGGAGATGGCATCGCTGCAAACCTTTTCATTAGGTTTCGCTATAGGCAGGAGAGGGGGAACACTGCCACTTTGTGTACTGTCATGGTGTGGTGTGTCAAGCAAACTTGATGCAGTTGCTGCAAAGAATGTCCAAGACATCATGCCTTGCAAACTTCAGAGTTGGTTTCTGCTCAACAAAACGTTTCCCAGACATCTGGCTAGCAAATGCTGTGTTTCTCAGGATACAGCCCTAGTGCTAATCTCGCACGCTTTAAAATGAGTTCTTGCCCTCGGTCCAGAGTTAGGATTGAGTTCCACCTGAGCTGAAGTGTTACAAGGCAGTTCTCTTTTAATTGAGTTGTTCTGTTCAAGTGCAGCCCAAGACCTAATGTGAAAAGCAGCCGCCCGTTTCCTTCTTGACGTGTTACTTTTTGTCCACCGCTATTGTAATGCTGGCTTAGTGTCCTTTCTGAAATGACTCTTGCAGATGGAACTCTCCTAATTACATTTTTTTCTTTTTATTTGAGAAAGTAAATGCTACAGGCTATCAAATCATCTAGTTCTTTTAAGCTGTTGTATAATATGTTGAGGCTGCAGATTTAATATATTTAAATAAAAAAAGCTAGCCAACCTGGAAGGTTTTGTACTGGCACAAACCAGGAATTACTCTTCCTCCGAGAACAATTATAAGTGGCCCCAACCCTTACTTTTTCCTTTGCAAGGGGAAGTCCAAATAGGATGTGATTTAAAAAAAGAAAAAAAAAAAAAAAGTTTGTAATCTTTTGTGACTAAACTTGCCCAGGCTTCTTTTCCACGCCTCTTCCACTCACTTGACGTCATACTATTTTTGTCCCTTTCTAGCTCATTGACACAATTGCCTCAGAAATCGGAGAACTGAAACAGGAGATGGTACAGACAGATCTCACAGTGGAAGATGAATCTGCCCATTTGCGAAGGTGATTAAAAATGTTTATTTTCATAGTTTCTGGAGGTGTGCCATGACAGGAATGTTTTCATTGTGCTCTCTTCTTGGGTGGCTTATGTCCTAGAACTTTTCATCCTAGCAACATAGGGGGTGTAGATAATCTTGCTCTTGATTCAAGGAATTCGTCTTTGTGCAGGAGGAGTGCCCAGAGATTCAGTTGTTCTGTGTATTTGCCTTAATATCTTCTAAAAGCAACTGAACTTCACTACTTCTTCCTTGTTACAAACCTTACATACTGATGAACGTCTAAAGCAGGAAACTACTAATGTTATTCCCATTGTCTACAGCAATGAGCTTTGCTTTTGCACCGTAAAGACTAAAAATGTCCCTTGCTTCAAGTGGCTCTGTGGAGGTTCAACAAAAAATAACATGATTTATTTATGTTCTCTGGTTAGGAAGTAGAGTATTGACTGTTATGAGCTGATGCTTTTGTGGGTTATGTGTTTAAGTTTGTTTATATGCAAGTTTCTTGCACATTAAAAAAAAAAAAAAAAAGTAGATGGGGGCATTTCCTTAAGTTTAAAATTATTTGAGATGCATATTACAGTGCAGATAAAAGTTCCGGCTTTTTAAAACAGATCATGCCACGTAGGTGTGAACTGTGGAAATCTGTAATGTTGAACTTGTACCTTTAAGTGGGCATAGTGGGACCCCAGCATTTTGACTTTGCTGTGGCTGTTGTGCTTGATCAGTAATGTCCGTTAAATTGACATCTGGAGGATATTCAATATTTTAATCACTGTGTTAACAAGAGAACACATTTGCGTACTTATTGTTGAAATATTTGTTGCAAGAGGAAAGCAACTGATGCAGGCGTTCTGTTTTATCTGACTTCACAGTCTGGACCAGCTCTGGAGCTGGTGGGCTTTGTTCTCCAAGGCAGTGAGTTAATGAAGTGGATAATAGTTTGTTATTTAGAATTACATCCATGTTTTCTAGCTTTTTTTCTTCTTTCTATAAATGTACTAAAATTTACTACAATATAAATTTAAATTGTTTAAATAAAACATTGAGCAGCACCTTTGTTGCCCGAGTGGTAAAGAACATAAGACAGCTGAACTAATTAAAGTCCTTGGCTATGCCCTGGATGCACATTATTCAAGTTTTAAAGCTTTTGAAAGCGCAGTTCTTTTACAGGGGTGGAAAGGATACTTTCTCCATTTCGGTGGATTCAGCTAATTAATTTCAACGATCATTAGCTAATTTTCAGTTAAGAAAAGGCTTCTTGTATCTTTGAATACACCATATGCATGAAAGACTAAGATCTACTAGTTCTAAAATCTCGGTGGATACACTTAGCTGGCAACAGTCAATTAAACCTCCCCACTTTACAAATCCAGGGGATTTTTTTACTGATTTTTTTAATGGATTTTTTTAAAACTGAATTTGTTAATTTTGAGTGCAAAATATATTTTGATTAAAATACGTGAGTAAAGCTAACATAAAAAAGTGAATAATGCAATTTCCATGACTACTTAACAGAATTCAATTTCATATTGAAATAATAGCCATCCAATAAAAAAAGAAATTCATGCTTTTCTGTCACTTTTAAGATGATAAAAGTAAAATATGAAATCTGAATAAATGAATTAAGGTCCATTTATTTTTTTATGTCTACTGTGTGCTTCTATGTAAGGAAGAAGTTGTATCAGAGTTGATATAAATTATATAATTAGTTGTGTACTGATATCTTTTGTTTATATAGAACTACAGAGCAAGATTACAGTAATTTCAACTAAGGTTTTCCAGAGTTCTTATTTAAACTAGACTCCCCACGAGGATGTGTTTACTATCATAACTTTATTTTTGTTGTTAACTTAAAACTTTGTAATTAATGTAGGTTGCTTTTATTATTGTGTGTTCTGCTGTTCAGAAGTTGGTATCTTGATGTGGCATTTCGATTTGCATCTAGAGAAATTTGAGCTAAAAGGAATGTCTGTTTTCCTTGCTCGTTTTTCACCTTAGCATATATCCGCATGCATGTAGAACAGTTTTAGAAGGGCAGCGGTTGCAAGAGCTCTCAACTGCATTCAGAAAAATAAGTACATGAAATCATATGTCTGCAACTTTGTGGGGTGTGGGTTTTGGTTGGTTGGTTTTGTTGTTTCTGTTGTTGGGTTTTGGGGGCGTTTTGTGGTTATGTGGTGACTTTCAGATTTATACTCCTCCCCCCATTTATATTTTGGACTTGTCTCCACTTTTTACATCTACGGCCCAAGTAATACTGAGAATGATTCAAGTACCTGGGCCTACAACTTTGGCTTGTACGCATGTAAAAGCCAGGCAAAAGGAGGCTTGTAAAAACGTGTTTCAAGTGGGACGCTCACGTCATCTGTTTCAATATTCCACGGTGTTCGACACCTGGACTTTTTCCTAGCGCAGACACATATCTCAGTAATGCAAATGAGTGGAGTTGTCAGAAAAGGGCATAAACGGGATAAATTTCTGCCCTGTGCTGTACTGGTGACCTTTGAAAGGGTAACTAGAGAGCTGCTGCATGCAATGGCAGCCCAGGCCCACGTAGGATGGGGGAGCACAAGTGATGTGGCTGGTGGCATCCAGATGGCCTTTTAGGAGCCACTCAGTCTCCCTCAAGAGCTCTAGGACCCCTGCATATCTGTTGTCTTTGTGAATGATGGTGAGGGGAAAAAGCTTGCTGCTGTCCCTCTGTAGGGAAGGCTGTAAAACCCCAGCCTTCCTGGAGCATTCGGTGCCTGTGAAATGACGCTGCTGGTGGTGGCAGCTGCTGCAGCTTATTCCCTTCCTGCTCTGTTACCACGACAGAAACAAGGGCAGAACTTTGCTCCCTCCCTCACGTTTTCACTGGACAGCCCTCACGCCTGTGTCTTCTACATTTTTCCACAGCAGTTATTAACTTAAGGAGAGTCGTCTTCTCTGCCTTGCACGGTGAATTGCTTCTGTTATTGTTGACAGGTAGGCAAGTATCCAACAACCTTTTTCCCAGCAGCTTTGCCCTGTCTTGTCCTGTCCCTTCAGCTGTAATGGGATGGAGAAGAAAGTGACGGTCCCGCTGCTGAGGAGTGGAGGTAATGCTCAGCAGAGGCTTTACGCCCTCTCCCAGGTGATGCTCGATATGACTGTATAGGCCAAGCTGGTGCAATTAAGGCCTGCTAGATTGCAGGATTTACAGAAATCCAGGCACTTTTGCAGTGGGGAGTCAAACTGCATTAACTGTGGGGAGCCTTTGGTGGGACTCGAGCAAGGTTCACACTCATCTGCAATTTCAGAAAGATTCACTTTACCTGCCTGTCACTGTTCTCTTTGCCCTTGTGACTGGAAAAGAAACAAGAGGAAGATTCCTCGCTGCTGAGTAACAGTGGAGTGGGAGAACAATGAATTTGGACATAGAGCTGTGCTTTGCAAACCTTTTGCGCCCTGGCAAAGAGCTGGCAGCAAGGCTTGTTAAGTTGCATCGCCGGGGAGATGCTGAGCATCCTACTGCCATGGGCAAAGAGCAGACCTCCTCTTTCTCCCTCCCCCTGGGTAACATGATCTTGGTGTGGAAGTACCCTAAAACTAGAGGCCAGTCCAGGCAAAAAATGGAGTGAGGAAATGTGGACACATTCAAGTGCAAGTTAGTCCTTGTCTTCATTGTAGTATCAAACCTGGTCTCTCACTATGACCCTCCTCCTGGCTAGTGAGTGCATCTGGGATGATAGGCTAAACCCAGGGTTGCTCTTTCATTTGGGCTGATAACCAGCCTTCTCCATAGTGTAGGAGCAGACTGACTCCCTCAAATGCTGATGGTCATCTAGGTCCTTCCTACAACTCCTCTCATGCCCTCAGAAGGGTGGGTAAGTTCTTCTACGGGGCGTGTGTGTGTGTTAAATCCTACAGCAGCTGGCTTAGTTTAATTCAACGCAGCAAACCCATGGAACAGTGCTGGTCATCCTGATAGGATGTGCACACAAGTTGGGTGCATCTTCACTGTGTCTGTAATCCCAAAGAGAGAAAAGTCCATTCCTCAGGCCAGCGTTTGTCAACGCAGGAGGTTGGGGAGGTTGGCAGTAGTTTCAGAGAGCAGATCGGCTCGTTGTGCCAAGTCCCACGAAAAAAATGGGAGAAATGTTAGAAGTTTAGGTTTTACGAGGTCAGAGCAAGAGGCATAGGTAGGATTTGAGACACCAAAAGAAAATTGCTGTAGTGAGCGGGAGGGCAGGAGCATTTGCTTCGTAGATATGTGATCGAGGTGTATGTTACAGCCCTGTGAGTATGAGAGAGAGGATCATCCTGGTTACAGGCTTCAACCTGTTCCTTGTCCTTTCTACTGTGAGCTAAGTCTGATCCGGGTGCAGCACAGCTTTGTTTATCTTGGCAGTTACCTCTGTTTATTTCCCACACGCTTATGGGTTTTCTCAAATCTAAGGAAACTTGCATGAATCACGTATTTTCTTGAATTCATTGGGACTTGTGTCGAAACTCCTCTCCCACTGGAGAGGAACCAGTGTAGTACCCCTTGCGTTAAAATAGACCATCCGTGGAGGTTGATTTGTGTTTTGATTTTGAGTTTAATGTGACCTAGTCAGATTGTCTTTTACTGGGAGTCACTGGGTGGGTGTGGGGGGACACAACACCAAAACAAACAAAAACCGCCAAAAGTAAAACTAGGAGAGAAATTTAATTGTTGCGTAATATACAGCATATTTCGCTAGCATTTAGGTTACAGCAACTTCTTATTCTGTACACTTGAATTCATCAGCTGATCGTGAGGAATTCAAACGGTTCTTCTTTCCATGCTATTGTTTCCAAAGAAGTTACACACACATCCCAGTCCCAAATAATTTTGCAGTCTGACTCTAAGATGTGACAAATTTCAAGAACTCCCATGTGTCAGGGTTTGACTGTATGTTTAGTGCCCAGATCACTAATTAACATAGTTTTAAGAATAAAAAACAAACTCAGACTATGATGCTTAGTAGCGCTAGGCCATTGCAAATAGGCTGTCAAAACACACCAGTGGATTTTTGACTGCATTTACCTCCTGGACCTTGGGAAGTGGCTTCTCCTCAGTTGTATGTGGTCTGCCAGATGTGGTTTTTCCAAGCTATGCCCTTGCCAGAGTTCACCAGGTCTGATCTTTCTCTCTGCCTCTTTCTTTATTATTTGGATAGGAAATAATTTTTTTAAAGTGTTATTTGTTTCTAGTTTACCTTCCTGCGGATTGCAATAACATCCTAGTACTGATCTAGCTGAGGTGCATGGGAGTCATTTGAACTGGTAGTGTTTAGGCGTGGGAGAAAGTCTCGTCACGGTCAGATACTCGTGGTCTTTGGCTTGTTTCTTGAGGGGGCAGGAGCAGCTGCAGCACGGAGGTGCGTGTGTATCTAGGTCAGTAAGGTGTGGGCTCACATGTTGCATTCCTCCTCAGATCTCAGCATGTAGGAGGGATTGTGCATGTAAGTACCTGGAGGTTCCAAAAACCTGACAGCTCCCTATTCAAATTAATCTTCCAATTTATAATGGGCTTAGGGTGTATTTGACAACGTTAAGCCAGCCATACCGAAGAGGAACACCGTGACCCTATGTGCTCGTGCAAACTCTTACTAGCTTCAGGTTGTCTCATGGTAGCAAGCAGTGCCAGTCCTTACGGCTGATACCAGTCATACACCTTCTTTTACACATGATGTAACTTTCTTTTTTAGGCAAAAAAATTTTCTCTCTCAGACATGTTCTGTCCGCAACGTGATTAGTTTCCACCTCTTGACCAAGGAATGGCAATAAGTTATATCTAGTTAAGCCCGCAGCCAGTGTCGGTGTTTAACTTGACTTTGCCACAGCTATCTTTGGTTTGTAACATGATAACTGGCTTTGAGGGCGAGTGGAAAGTTTCTGAGCAATATTTATTGGAGGTACAGCTCATGAAAACACTTTCGTGATTCATGATTTGACTTTTGTGGAGATTCATACATTACAACACTAGGTTCTCCTGGGACCGTAGTTGAAAGGAGAACCCAGGATTCCTACTGTGGCAGTTTCAGAGCCCTGTCATAACTGATGTAAACACTACTTCCCTTCTGCACACAACATGTTTCTGTGTATTTTGTGCCCCTTGAAGGCATATTGGCAGTTACTAACAGCTTTTGACACTCGGACAGGGAAGATCATCTGCGTTTTAGATGCCTTGCAAATCTAAAAGGCATCACATCATAAATAAGCAAACAGAGAAGGAGGACAAAAGGAGGGGAGAGGCACATAGGTGATCTATTGATGGTGGTGATAACTGATCCAGGTAATGAAAAGTTTGAATGATTGTGCCTGTTCTTATCTGATGATGCAGTGAAAGTTCTCTACCCCATTTACTTCCCTTTCTAGCCCTGTCCAGAGATGCTGCAAGTTGCTGACCAAAGCCAGAAAAAAGCAGTTTGGTTGTTTGGGGTTTTTTTTTGTTGTTTCATTGGTGGGTTTTGTTTGGGGGGGTGTGGGGGTGTGGTAGTTTTGTTTGGTTTTAAGTATTTAGTGCTCCTGTGCTTGTGAAGTCTCTAGCCAGTTGCTCTGGGTACAGTAGCTGGCATAATGAAGGTGGTAAATGCTGTTAATGCTTACTGTCTGTCCAAAACACAAAGTTCAGAAGAGCTGCAAGATGGTTTGCAGTGGGGGAATGCAGCTGCGTTGCCCTCTGCCACTCGGGGCCTCTTCTGCCACCAGAAAAGGTCTGTAGGGAGAACGCAACCTCTGTGCCTGGCACCTTAGTGAGTCAGATCTTGAGCTTGCAGGGTGGGTTTTGTCTATGCTCAAATATTGTCATCAGGAAGCTGTTACCAGAGTAACTGTTCTGTAGTGATTTCTAGCACTGGAAGAATCACAGGATATACTTCTAGCTCAAAAATGAGGAATTTGAACGAGCAACACATGTGCAATTGTACTGGGTGTTCTGTATTATACGAATGATGGCGAAGCTTTGCATAACAAAAGCAGTTCTCAGTGTTCTGTTTATTTGGATTTTTAATGCATAACAAGTATCTGTAGCCTCCAAGAACTGTACCTTATTACTGAATTTAGCAGTAACTTTAGCTGCCCTGCCCCAAATAAATTTTAACTTTACATTAGTTTGCCACATTCACACTTAGCTTAGCTTTTATTCCTCACAAAGGAGTCGTTCCAGAGGCAAAGGAATTAGGAGCGTAAATATACATTTCCTTAAAAATGTAAATATTTAGAGAATTTAGAGCATGGACCATAAAAAATTACTACCACTTAGGATGATTTCTCAATGAAGCTGTGCCTTAAGGAGGCTTATTTGGGGGATTTGACCTTTTTTTTTCCCCCCCCCTCTTTCTTTTCTCCTGACTGAGGTCTCTTGACCACTCATTAGCAGAGGGGAACACAGATGGTTACGCAGCTGCAAAGACGACAGGGCTGGTGGAACAGAGACAGCAGTCTGGGGATAAGATGAAGTGATGCTAGTTTGTGGGCTTCTGTTGTGAAAATAATCCCTACAAGCAAACAGAGAAAGTGCTTGTGTTTGGTGCAGTGATTGCCAACAGGTAGTGGGTTGCTCCGTTGTCAGAGTATTGAACAGATTTTTCTGGCAGGCAGGACAGAGGGAGATTTCTGTGGGTTGCAGCTTTTGCAGTCTGGAATAAAAATATCTGAATTGTATAAATACCTTTGAAGAGAAGTTTTTCCAAATGTGAACATAACAAAGAAAGGAGGTGAAATGTTCAGTCACTCACGTATGCATATACACCTGTATCTGAAGTGATTGCCAAATTTCAACCTAGCTGTTAAATTGAGGACAAGTGAAAGAAAGAAATCTTATGGATAAGAGAATTTTTGTGTATACCAATTACAGGAATTCTCAGTAGGAGAATTACCAGTCCAGGGTGCCAGCAGTGCCATTAGCTTTGTGATAACTCTGTTTACTGAACTGAGTGATTGTTTTTAGGAGATTAGCATGTCTAATTTAATTTTTAAAAAAATTTTCACAGTCTAGTAAAGGACATGGATAATGTCTCTCCTGAGAAAAATGATGTAAAAAGCTGCCCGCGGGACTCTGGATATGACAGCCTATCCAACAAGCTAAGCATATTGGACAAGCTCCTCCATACTCACCCTGTGTGGCTGCAGCTTGGTCTGAATGATGCTGAAGCCATGGAAATTCTGCAGGCTCAGCCTCCTGGGGTAAGAAGTTGTATTTCAATTTATTTGATGCAAGTGTTCGTTGTAATGCAAAGAAACAACCAACCCCCCCAAAAAACCCAACAACAAAAAAAACCCCCAAACAAACAGAAAACCAACCAAAGCAACTAACCAAAACCCCACACCCATTTCTTCTGTGCTTTGGATAATCCAAGTGAGGGCTTCCTGAGCGCTTGGCAGCTGGACCAGTTGGAGTGTGCCCCATTACCTGGGCTGATGTGTTGGGGGACTAGTTTGGGGTCCTCTGGAGCTGAGAACTAGACTGCTGCAATTACAGCTCCAAAGCTGGACCTTGCTAACCGGGGTCGTACGTGTCATGGTTTAATCCCAGCTGGCAACTAAGCACCATGCAGGCACTCGCTCACTCCCCCCCCGGGGGATGGGGGAGAGAATCAGAAAGGTAAAAGCGAGAAAACTCCTGGGTTGAGATAAAGACAGTTTAATAGGCAAAGCAAAAGCCACACACACAAGCAAAGCAGAACAAGGAATTCATTCACTGCTTCCCATGGGCAGGCAGGTGCTCAGCCACCTCCAGGACAGCAGGGCTCCATCATGCGTACCAGTTACTTGGGAAGACAAATGCCATAGCTCCAAATGTCCTCCCCTTCCTCCTCCTTCCCCCAGCTTTATACGCTGAGCATGATGTCATATGGTGTGGAACATCCCTGGGGTCAGTTGGGGTCAGCTGTCCCGGCTGTGTCCCCTCCCAGCTTCTTGTGCACCCCCAGCCTGCTCGCTGGTGGGGTGGGATGAGGGGCAGAAAAGGCCTTGACTCTGTGTAAGCACTGCTCAGCAGGAGCTAAACCATCTCTGTGTTATCAGCACTATTTTCAGCACAAATCCAAACCATAGCCCCATACTAGCCACTAAGAAGAAAATTAACGCTATCCCAGCCAAAACCAGCACAGTATGTAACAGATTTATTTCCCCCATAATGAGAAAGCAATAGACAAATGGGAAATTACAGCCTTTTATCCTTCACTGGTGCCTGCATTAAAGTTGCTATGATGAAAACCAGGCCCTGTCTGCTTGGATGAGGCTGATGGCATGTTTCTAATGCTGCCTCCATCCTGGCGCAGAAGGATTGCATGAATGGGCTGGTGGGACACGGGAGCGCTCCACCATCAGTCTCCTCCAGCCTCTGCAGCTTGACTCAAGGCTTGGGATTTGCTGCCTGTTAAACTGGAGAGCTCGGAGAAGGGCGTTTAATGGACTTGGTGTCATGTGTCTGTTATACAAGGATGAGATGCTTGTCTAAATGGTCTGCTGCCTTTTTACACCAAGCTGTTGGACCTGATACAGTAACGACTGAGTAAAATTCTGAGATGTTTTATATAGATCAGCGATAATGAAGTTGTTCTATTTCCTTTCGTCTATCATCTGTCTCTACTAAGGCATCTGTGATGAAGCTAAAACCATGTCCTTTTGCCTTCTCCTCAACAGATATTTCTGGTTAGGAAATCTGCAAGATTGCAGAAGAAAGTCATCTCTCTGCGTCTGCCCAGTGACTGTGGGTCCTGCCTAAAAGAATTTGCAATAAAAGAAAGCACATACAGTAAGTTGTGAGTTACGTACTTTTCAGCTATTTGTCACCCTGTATGAGCCAGGGTCACTCTGCACTGGTGAAACCCACGGCAGAAGATACCCAAAGTCATGCAAATGCTGTCACAGACTGCCTACAGTGCTCTCTCTGGGAGCTCTGTGAGTGCATCAGGCATATCCTGGAGAATGGAAGATATGCAGAAACGCTTAAGTCTGTGCTGGACACAACTGGAATACTCCTTTCATGTACCTTGCTGAATTCCAGGATTCATTGATTATTATGGGTAGTTATCCTCTTCTGTAGAAACACAGTCTATAATCTTGTCTGCTCTCAATGAAATGTCCTTGCATTTCCTTGTACTCAGGGGACTGTTCTTGGATGCAGCTCTGTCATGAGCTCTTTCTGTCTACAGATTTGGGTGTGTGTTATGGTTTAACCCCAGTCGGCAACTAAGCACCACACAGCTGCTTGCTCACCCTCCCTCCCACCCCGGTGGGATGGGGGAGAGAATTGGAGCGGCGGGAAGTAAAACCCATGGGTTGAGATAAAGGCAGTTCCATAGGACAGGCAGAGGAAGAGAAAAATAATAATAATGACAAAAGAATATACAAAATAAGTGATGCACAATGCAATTGCTCGCCACCCGCTGACCACTGCCCAGGCAGTTATGGAGCAGCGGTTCTCCACCCCCCCGCCCAGTTCCTATCCTGAGCATGATGTCCTATGGCATGGAATATCCCTTTGGCCAGGCTGGGTCAGCTGTCCTGGCTGTGCCCCCTCCCAGCTCCTTGCGCACCTGGCAGAGCACGGGAAGCTGGAAAGTCCTTGACTGGTGTAAGCACTACTTAGCGACAACTAAACCATCAGCGTGTTATGAGCATTCTCCTCATCCTAAATCCAAACCACAGCACTATGCCAGCTACTGGGAAGAAAATTAACTCTCTCCCAGCTGAAACCAGGACAGTGTGGGTTTTCTTTTTTTTTTTCTTTTTTTTTCTTTTTTTAAATGTAATAACTAGATGGATTTTAACCCTTGGGAACTGTTTCTGATGTGAGATCAATTATTTTTCTTTTTTAATTCCAACTATATTTGTTCCCTGTTTTCTAATAGAAATGAGTAAATGTTAAGAGTTCCAGTCAGTTTCAAAACAATACTGCCCTCATCTCTTTAGAGGAAGGGTGTGAAAAATATGTTTGAGATACAGGAATGAAAAAAGGGAGCTGCAGATAGTGAGTGTATGTGGTGCAGAAACTGCAAGGGGAGCAAGTGGTTCATTTTAACAAGAAGGTGAAAACTGGAGAAAATTGGCAACAATTTCAGTTAACGTTCCCTGAAGCAGAGGGTCTGTAGCTAACTTCTGTTTCTATTAGTGAACTGAGATAATTTTAGTGGAGTTTTTCCTTTTTACCTCTCCCTTCCCCACCCCCAGCAACAACAAAATGTTAATTCTATGTGTCTGGTTTTGGTTCCAGTTACAAACGAGGCATGGCAAAGAGAAGAGAAAGCTACCAATGATAGGGTGTTTTTCTGTGGTGGTTTTTTTTCCCCAGCCACAAAGTCATCTCTCTCACATAAGTGAATTAATATTTGTGGAAAGCTGCTTGACTGGCAGTAGTACAGATGTATTTAATCTGTGTGATCTAAGGCTGTATTCATATGCTTGTTATACTAATGAATTCCCTCTCTCCCATCTAGAAAATAAAAATATATTGCCTTTCATGAATACAGTTTTACCACAAGGGGGAAGTATGTACTGACGTTTTTACTCACCAGTCATAGCTGAGGTTTTAATTGTAGTCAGGGATCTGAACACCCATCTTCTTTTAGCCCACCCCCCGATCACCTGCATGCTTAATGTCTGCATTGTTTTAGTGCCTCCCTTAAAGAAATCCCTTTTTCCGGGCACATAAATGGCCAGGCTGACTGTCCTTCAGTGTAAAGGTTGGATAAAAGATCAGTACCTGACTTAAGTTTTCCTCTGGTTCACGTGCAGACTTTATAGTCAGTAGCACTGGAGCCTTGCATGGGGGAGCCGTTCTTACCGCATAGACCACTGACAAAATTACGCCTTCGCTACTCACTGAGAGGCATTGCTGAGGAATCCAAAGCTGCTGCATGGCTTTCGGCTTTCCCCGCCAAGCCCAGGAGTCCGCCTTGTTTCAGCCCAGATGTCTGAAGCATCTGCAGCAGTGGAAGTACTTTCCTTGGGAGATGAATTTCAAAAGCATTCCTCTGCTGGAGAAACAGCTACAGTGTGCAGGCCACACCAGCTGGAGTTTCACCCCCGTGATCTGGCTTTTCTAACTCGGGGGTGGGCTGAAGCAATCACAGACTTCACGTTCACCCCTTTATAGGAGTTGTCCCAGGCTGCAAGAGACCGGCGTTCATGTACTTCAGGAACCTGTCTTACGCTACCGTTATATTTCATGAATGCTCTTCCTCCTGTTGTTCTGGTCTCAGTCATGTCCAGAGGTGAAAGATCTAGATCATTTAGCTCTGGGAGCTGCTTCTGCTTAATCTTTGTAGTCATTGGGTGAGACTTGCTGCTGGAATCAGAGAGCACTTAATGTAAATGAGGTGGCAATCACTTCTTCTGTCATCGTTACTGTGAACAAGTATTTATATCAATAAGAAACAATGGTACGGAGTGGGAAAAAATGAAAGGCATTGCTCATGTCTTCCTCTCCCATTGTGCAAGGCAATGGAACGAAGCAGAATTGTCTGAGGTTTTTTTAAAGGGTTTTCAAGTTAAATGGTTTTCGTCGAGTGAATGAAAATTCATCATATCCCATTAGGTGCTAACACATCTGGGGAGAAGGCAAGTGAGTAGGATGGAATGCAAGAGGACGAAATAAGAGATTTAAAATTAGGTATAATAGTATGCTGGGCAAACAAAGCCTCAGTTATTGATTTGTTTATTAGCAAAACATTGTGCAATTCTAATCACACTTGATCTGTTTCCCAGGAATTAGACCATATGTTTGGAATACAAAAACAGACCCACCACCAAGACTATCGGTATATTCTTGAAAATGCCTTTAGCAGAGGCAGGTACTCCTCTACACAGTTGTTTTCTCTTAACCAAACAGTAGCTAGTTTGATGGTGCAAACTGATTAATTTTATGCAAAAATCCGAGATGCATTTTATTAAGCTTTTCAAAGAAATGGTGCATAGATGTGTGATTCTTTCCCTCTTGTAACTTTCTTTGCAGCTTTTTCCTTGGAGGGGTCTGGAATAAGTTTTGCTGATTTGTTCAGGCTCATTGCTTTCTACTGTATTAGCAGGTAAGATGGTGTTACGTTCTGAGCTGCATTTGCTAGACTGTCTTGACAAAACGAGTCTCAAGAGTCTTAGAAGGTAACGGGAGAAATAAAAGATGAGAATTGGAAGCAAGTCTCTCTGTCTTGTTCGGTACTGATTATTGGAAGGCTGGTGTTTTGTTACCCACCCAACAGTGAGGTGTTGCCAAGTTAAACTTTACTTTAGCTGGTATCTTGTAATGCTTTCTTAACTGCTCTGTAACTCATTTAATAAGCACCATAAACTATCTTGCAATGTCCATTTCTTGGAATGGCTAGTAAAAAGCATTTTTGGAGCATAATGGAAAAATGTCAAATCACATTGTAGAATATGACAACCGAGACTTGTGTAAATTGTGAACAACAAAAATGGCCTTATCAGCTTTCCAGTTTATGGCTACCCAACTTGTTTTCCAGGTAGTATGCAGAGAAAAAATAGCTGGTGTTTTTTATCTTTTAAGTTGTTTTCACTTGGACTTCAGTTTACTGGTGAAAACTTCCAGACTGATGCTCAAGCCTTACATTAATCCACAGATAGGGCACGGCCAAACTGCACATGTGCGCATTTTCTGAAGGAAGGGGGGAAGAGACAACTTTGATGGTCTTGGTCCTTTTACTGCTACGAGGTTGCCAGTTAGTCCTGACAGGGGTGATTTCTGCTGTGGGAAATGCTCACTAGGGATGCACTTAGGTTGCTGTGCGTACTGTTTTTGTTTGCGGTGGAGAAGCATCTAGACCCCCTTTGTTACAGGCCTCCATTTTGCCGAGCTGTACATGCACAGGATGAAAGAAGCGTTTATATCACATAAGTAATTGGTCAGCACTCAGATGAGAAATGAGCTGAAACTGCATTTAAAAGCAGTTGAATGATGAGAGATTCCTTATCTTGTCACCCTTTCAGTTCTGCACACTAGCCAGGCTCTGGTAAATTCCCTCTAAGTGCCTACAGGGAGCATGTCACAAATGTAGATTTTTTGTTTGTTTGTTTTTTCATTAGTTTATCCCTTTTCTTTTACTGAAGACTCCAAGTTGCTTCGCATTTGCTAAAAGTAAGCCTGCAAACACATAGTAGCTTGTTGCCTTGCTCATAAGTCTTATAACTGAGTCTCTCTCTGCAAAGTGACTTTAATTTTCTTAATGGTATTTCGGCCAGCCAAGTGTGAATTTAGTATCCTGATGCAGTCAGGCCTTCCATTCAGGAAGTGCATACGAAGCCGCATAACCAGGCTCTTCACCTGTTTATTGTTCTGTTCCTTTTCTTGGTGCCTTTTGGGGAAGGAAGCGAAGAGAGTGGTGATCACAACTTAGACATGATGTTGAAACTTACGTAGTGCATCTTTTTAAACACACGTTTAGCTGCAAACCTATCCACAGATACCAGTAATAAATACAACTTCAGCTGCAAACCTGTCCAGAGATTTCAGTAAACGAAGCTCACTCTTTGATTGTGGGTATGCTTTTGGAAGTGGATGCGTATTTCCCCATTCAGTGGAGAAACACCCTAAGTGTTTCTGTTTGCCTAATGTTTTTTACGTGGCAGCATCTACCCGGCATCCTTGTCCTCTTCAAGCAGCAGTCTAGGATCGCTGGGGGTGCAAGAGGAAAATGTATAGACTTCTTAGGGAAGCAGACAGGTAGCTATTGTGAGAAAGAGAGAGTACCATTTGGTACATCACAGCAAAACCCGGACAATTTCCTAAAACCAGAGGGAATTTCTTGCAATAGATACCCAGTCAGTTTGTATGAGTCGTCAAGAGTTACCTGTCTTTGTATTGAGTCCATGATGATGTTCTAGACTCTAGATTATCTGTGGGACGATGTTGAAAGTGTCTTTTCAAATACTTTTTAGCTAGCGTATCAGTCTCGTGCATATGCTTGATTTGAATTTGAGTGGTGTTCTGAGATCCTGTTTTTTCAACAAGTTACGATACAACATATAGAAAAACCGTCTGTGCTTCCACAGATGGTTGGCTTATTCACAGCCTTAAAAAAAAAAAAAGAAATTATGCTGACACCAGTTGTATGTAGGATTCCTGTGCTCCATTTGTTCTCATTTACTCTTAATTACATAGGTACTTGTACCACAGATTTTGCAGTTTAGCATGCACTGTTGTTTGAGGGTGTTTCGGTACCAATTGGGCAAGCAAGAGGTATAATATTGGTTGATGGTAGTACTCATACAATGTACATACTGTTAAGTAGTTTTGTCCCTTAAAATCTCTGTCTAAAAGCTTTTTACACTGGATTTGGCTTATGTTGTTGTTCATGCATTCATGCATTTCCCTTTGTAAACAGCCATTGAACTTCTAGTATGCAGTGAAGAGAAACCACTTATGAGAATAAATTATAAAGGCTTTCTTAAATGAAGTGTGTTTCCAGCCCAGGACAGAGTAGCACCAAAACATCCTACCTTAGAAATTTTTAGGGTAGCTGCCCCAGTACTCATTTAAATTTTTATTCTGAGAACTGGAATTCAACTTTGAGAGCAATCAACAGCATATTCACAAAATAAGAAGCTTCGCTGAAGGGTTAAGGGTAGATAACACTTTTGCATCTCACTGGTATGCTCATAAAAGACCAGATATAAAAGCTTCTGCTGCAATGGGAGAAAAAAGCGGGCGGCTCTGTGGAAAGGAGCCTAAAGAGAGCCCTGGGGACTTGACTGTCATTTGCACTTCGCACAACTTCCCAATGTAAAGGACTCCTGGGGTTGGACGTGTTTTTACTGTGTGCTGTGTGTTTAAGGCTCTTGCTTGCTACCTGCCACAGCTCAAGAAGAAAATGGGAATCGCAGCTCAGACACTGCCAGTGTTGAAAACAAATGCTTTTAAAACTATGGATGTTGTTGTGAAAACCATAATTGTTTTTCTTTTCAACAACAGGGATGTCCTTCCATTCACCCTGAAGTTGCCTCATGCTATTGCTGCAGCAAAGACAGAAGCTGAACTTGAAGAGATTGCTCAGCTTGGACTGAGTAAGTAGTTCTTTAATAGATGTCATTCTCTGTGGCATTGCTGTAAGCTTGAAGAAATAGTCTGTATCAGTAAGTTCATATTGGTCAGTGATGATACAGATTTCATTTGGAAAAGCAGCTTCTCTTATGGGGAAGGCCAAACCTTGTACTTGCCAAATGGTGACCTTGGTGCTCTTCCTTCCTTCCGTGCCTTCTGTGATATTTTTGTTAGCACTGTTTCCTTCCTTCCTTCTCCTCTCCCCTCTCTGCGCAGCCCTTCAGCAAAGCAAGTCTTACAACTGCCAGACGGAGGTTTGATGTAGCTTCTCCTCCAAGGGCTAATGTTGGCTGTGGGCTCACATAGCAGGCACTAGCTTGATAATTTGCTGGAGTTGCCAGGAGAGTGCAGGAACTGAGGTTCACTGTTAATAAAACGTCCTTCAGATTGACGTGCAATCTTAGAATGGCGATTTTTGAGATCAGTGGCTCAGTGCAGTAGCATATTAACAGAAGGAGTGTATACATAGGATCTGCAGAATGTATCCATGCACGTTGGTTTGGTGAGATTTTTAAAATAACAGCAGTTTAAAATAACTTGACTGCTACAACCAAATATAGGCTCATTGTAAAACGTACCTCGAGCTTGCAGGAGACGCAAAGCCTGGTGGGATTTGAAGTGTGGGCTCCACCCAGATTGAGCAACTCCTGCGAAGTGCTGAATGGCCTCACTTCCTTTTGCAGGAAGGGAGGGTTGACTGTCAGCAGTCTTTGTCCCAGAAGATTTTTGAATCATCTTTGATTTAGAAACAGATCCTCAGTAAATCAGAGTGTTAGTATGAGGCTCTCTAGAGCTATTTGGTGGGACTCTGCAGCAAAGCCATACACAGGGAAGTATTGTACTGCTTTGCATTTTGTTTTGCCACAGTAGTGATGCAATTAAGGGATTTGTTTTAGAGAGGAGGCAAATGACTTCTGCACTGCTTACCTGCGAGTTTAGGTAATTCGATGAAAGTATGGATTTTCATGGGAATAGAGGCAAACATGGAACTGTTGATTAGGTGAATGTTTGGACAGGAAGGAAAAAAAAAAAGGGGTCTGATTGGGATACAGTGTAGTGAAGACAGACTCCCAGTGACACCTGGAAGCCATAAAGTAACATCAGGTGAGTTTCTCCATAGGAGATGATAATAGTGGTGTTGAGCAAGCTCTCCAGACTAACCACACTGTCTTTGTCCTCAGTACCTGAGGGCACCATGGCCTGCTTGCTGCAGAGTTAGTCTTGCTCTTGAACAGTCTCTGTCTACATTGTGTGTGTTGTTTCTTTAAGCTAATACGTTTGAAAGCTGAGGAGGAGACTGGTGGATCAGCATCTAACTCTGTGGTTGATGTATTTGGGATCAGTTACCTACTATACACCAGATTAAGATCACAGTTTCTGTGAGCAAAAACCAACAACAAAGTTGAGGTTTTGATGGAGTTTTAGGTGTCCACATGCAAAAGGGCACACCAGGCAGTCAGCCCTCCAATGCAGAAGACCCAAGAGATGCCTAGAAACTCCAAAGGGCTCTTCCTGTTAAGTGTGAGCTTTCCTTAAGCAACACGTAGGCACAAAACACCCTGGTCTGAACACAGAGGGTTGTAGCTCCTGTCAGAGTTCTGTTATGCTGTAGGCTCAGAGGGAGAACTGCACAAGGCAGGTCAACAGCATGCAGCCCAGCAAACCACATCAGGAGAACTGGTGGTCAAGGTGTCAAGGCTGTTGCCAACCTGTAAGGTTTCACGTGCTGAACGTAAGGTTCCCTCTCTGTCTCTCTTGTTGCACCTGTAGCGGCGCTTACATCATGTGTGTTTGCAACAGCCCACGTGCCAGGCATGCCAGCCAGTCTCCTGAGGGGTCTGCAGGCAGGATGTGAAGTCATGGAGCAGGAAAAAAACAGCAGCACTGCATGACTATGTAGAGAAATATGTCTGTGCCTACACATGTTCCCTGGCAGGGCCATTTCCTGTCTTCTGCCCTGTAGGCAGGACAGCTCTTGGGCATGGACCTTCTTGTGGAGTGCTTGGCAGTCATGCATTGGGCCCAGGTGTCATTGTTTAACAGCCCAAATGAGGCATTTGACACTACACGAGAAGGGGCCGTGTCAAGATCGGCAAATTCTAACAAAATCTCCCTCCTCTGGTATTCCTCTCTTATTTCAGTCCGATTGCTGTCCTCAAGGGCTTGTCTGGTTTCAATCTTCGTACTTTCAGGAGCTGATGGGCTTTACCACTGACTCAGTTTCACAAACATGCTGACGCTTTGCTGGGACAAGTGCAGAGGCTGCAGCTGAGACTTGCTGGTTTAGCACAGGTTTTCCACACTGCCGGTGTGGGACTGCACATTAGGTCTATTTATGTGCTACTGAGTGTCTAAAGCCTCAGGCAAACTGTGTCACCATTGCAAAGGCAGGGCTGCCGGCCAGCGCTCTTAAAGACGCACGAGCGTTTGGTCTGCGTCGCTAAAGATTATGTGTGCACTCACCACAGCAAAATGTGAGCTGTCTTTTAATGTGTAGTTTCATGTGTTCACTATCAAAAGAAACCAAACAGAATTTTTGTTGAGTTGCCACAAGTGGCCATCATCTGGTGTAAATCAGCCAAACTGTTGTCTTTAACGGAGTGAGCTGCTTAATACTAGCTGAGAATCTAGGCTTATTTCTCCTGAGCGAGATGCTAGTGAGTAGTTTATGTTCATTTCAGTCTCCAGTTGGTAAGAATTACTGTGTTACAGTGTCCATTCCTTTCTTTGGTTCTCAGTTTATTTTTAAGCTTAGTTCAGTGGGCTGATTTGAAGCTACGCATTGGTCATGATATTTATAAATGAGTAAGAGCAGTCCCAGGAGTGTAGCATGCTGTTATGTGTGGTGGTGCTTTAAAAGGTTCACTTGGAATTCCCACCCCCCCCCTTGAATTAATAAAAGCTTGTCTAAACTTCTTAATACTTGAAACGGGTGATGTTGAGCTGAATGTTCTGACAGCCATCTGCATGCTGTTTTGCATTCTTATGTTAACGCAATGATGATTTTCAGGCTTTTGGAGCTCCCCGGCTAACAGCAACCCCCCGGATCCTTCACCTCCCCGTAGGCCTGTGCCTTTGGACAGTGCTTGTAAAGACTCGCGTCAGCTCTGCCTTATAAATGGAGTGCATTCTATACGAACCAGAACGCCTTCGGAGCTGGAGTGCAGCCAGACCAACGGAGCGCTGTGTTTCATTAATCCCCTCTTCTTAAAAGTGCACAGCCAGGATGTCAGTGGAAGTCTGAAAAGGCAGAGCCCGAGAACTCAAGACGTGAATGGCACAGCGAGGCCTCGCTCCCCCCCGCCCCGGCCGCCACCTCCTTCTATTAATAGCATCCTCACGAGTCCACAGCTTTCCAGGACTATAAAGCAGGCGAGCATGCCAGAAACAGTCAACCATAAGAAAGAGAGAGGCTTGGATTTGCTGCAGAATAAACCAACCCCTATTCCACCTCCTCGGCTGAAGAAGCAGGCTGTTTGCTCAGAGGTGGAAGGTAGCTCAAAGACCACAGCGGTAATTCGACCTGGCTGCAGCTCAGTGAGCGTGCCCAAAGCTGCTGGCGTGCCAGGTGAAACCCCGCCTGAGCCGGCTCCAGCAGCTGCCAAAAAGACGGTAGCTACCAGCTCTGAGTCACACATACCGTGGAATGGAGGCAGGCAGAGACTGAGCGACATGAGCATTTCCACCTCCTCGTCTGACTCGCTGGACTTCGATCGGAGCATGCCGCTGTTTGGCTATGAGGGGGACACTAACAGCAGCCTGGAGGATTTTGAGGGGGAAAGCGACCAAGAGAGCATGGCACCCCCTTTGAAGCCCAAGAAGAAAAGAAACAGTTCCTTTGTTCTCCCCAAGATTGTGAAATCTCAGCTACGGAAAGTCAGTGGAGTTTTCAGTTCCTTCATGACCCCTGAAAAGAGGATGATTAAGAAAATTGCAGAGATGTCCCAGGACAAACGCACTTATTTTGGATGCCTAGTGCAGGACTATATCAGCTTTCTCCAGGAAAACAAGGAGTGCCATGTTTCTAGCACTGATATGCTGCAAACGATTCGGCAATTCATGACCCAAGTCAAGAACTATTTGTCCCAAAGCTCCGAACTTGATCCCCCAATTGAATCGCTGATTCCTGAGGACCAAATAGGTAAGAAACACTGTCCTGTGTTTTGGGGAAAGGTGAAAATGTGTAATCTGTGTTCACAGTGATGGTCTTTGTGCCAATTTGGAAAGGTGGGGTTGATGTTGCTAGCAGAGTTCGACCCATTGAGTATTTGAGTCTTAAAACAAAACAACCCCACATCCCCCCAGCCCCCAATCACCCTAGCGACTCAGAACTATGCTACAGAGTGGTTCGTAAAAAGTTATCCTTAAAATATCTGCAGTGTGGACTTTTTACCTGTGATTATTACTGGGTTTTTAAATTTTATTTTTTAGCTGGTGTACTGTTAACAATACAGAATCCTTTATTCGCTGGCACACATGTATTTTTCCCTGAATTGGGATGAAGTTGTTCTCAAGGCTTGGACCAAAACTGTGCCAATTTTAACCATATGGATTGTAGCTGTAAAACTAGAATTTATTCAAAACCAGTGATAGTTAAGAGCAGAGACACATTTCATAGCAACTTACTTTTGAAATAAATCTCATTCTTCCAAACGTTCTCATTAAATCCTAGCAAAGCTGCACTGTCCCTACACTTAAAGCTAAATAAAAAGATATATATGAGTTTTAAAAAACAAACAAATGTGTGCAAGAGAGAGAAGGGGCTGCTAATCTCAGGATTTCTATACCTCTCTGTTACATGTACGTGTTTATAAATGGTTGCAGATAGGTTATATATTTGAATACGTTTTAACAACAGAGAGACACTTGTGTATCCACAAAAGTGAAATCATTGTTGCTGCATAAAATCTCACTGCCCCTCTATCTTGCCGAGTCTGAGCAGTATTTGTAAAAGAGCCTGTAAGCCGCATTTAGGAGGTAAACATCCCTCAGGGCAGAATACTTTCCTTGTGAGTTCACTTCAGTCCTAATTTGCTTGTTTTTTCTCCTGTACCCCAGTGTCCCAACAGTTGGCTCGGTGCAGAATTGGCAGATAGTTCTTTCTCTGGGACCAGAGGGTGTTTTTATGTTGACATTTCTGTCTGTCCTTGACCAAGAGGAAGTATTATCACGTAACCTCAACTTCATTTACACAAAGTCAAATAAAAGTAATAAGCACTGCTAAAGCAAATGTAACACTACAAAGGGTGTCCTTGAAATTGAGACTCTTTCAAAGACATGTAATGTTCTCGCTAGAATAATAAAGAATATTATGTGGGTGTTATGTGGAGGAAAAAATGGTGAATTGAGCAATGGTGCAGGAGCATTTTTGCCTGGATTTCTGCAGAGTACTAGATATCTGACAAAGAAATACAGATCTAGTTTGCTGGTAATTTTGTGAAAGCTTGGCTTGACTTGTGCTTTTCATTGTAAGGGTGTGGTTAAATCGGACTGTGGGTCTCTGAGGACTGGCAAAATGCTGTCTGCTTTCAAACGTGTCAGTAGTTTAGAGTATCATAAGCTATGAAACGTAATAACTAAACTACATGGGTCGTCTTCAGTGACAGAAAGTCTGGCTTTGATCATGTGATGAAATGCAATTAATTTATAAAGCGAGATAGTTTAAACAAAGGAAGAACTTGCTTTTGAATCTACTGCCTATGGCTCGAGCCTGCAAACAACCACAGTGGGTCAGGAGCATCAGATGTTGCTGATCTAAGCAGATAACTATGTGACAGCAAGATTTAGTCATCCCTATAGAGAACTTTTAATGATGTAGCCCTGCCTATTATCCGCGGGTTTGCTTGACTATTTCACTACAGAATTGCAGCCTGAATTTTAACTTTGTGAGTAGTCATTTATCCTCTCTTGTCAGTTTACACTTTCGTGGTGCAGGTTTTTTCTCTCACCAAGTCAGCCTACGGCTGGATTTGTGCTGCTGGGAAAATGCTCCTTTCTGTTCATCATGTACTGTCCCACGGCAGCGGCGAGTCAGTGTCGGAGCCCAGAGGCTCTGGTCAGGCCTGGTGACCGCCGGGTTAGAGCGGGCCACGGCGGCCATGCCCTGCCGGGGACTCGCAGGAAGAGGCGCCGGGCGCACTTGCGTAGCAGCAGCTTCGCCCTGTGACTCGGACCCTGCTGCTGGTGCCAGCAGGGCAGGGAGGGAGCATGTAGCAGAAAATGCTCGAGCCTCTCAGCTCCCCAGGCCAGTCCTGCCTCTGTGGAGAGGAGCTGGAGCCAGTCCTTGCCTCCCTCTCCCACCCAGCAGAACCGCTGCTGCCGGTCACCTGTTCTGGGGCAGCCAGGCTTCACCTTGTCCCGCTGTTGTCCCCTGGATTTCGGTATGTGCTGGAGCAGCACCCCCGCAGGCTTGGTGAAGCCCTTGGTGTTTGGGACTTTCTCCTGCCTCTGTGAAATGATCTTTGTGATCGTGTAGCTTTTCTTATAGAACTGCATCACGGACCTCCCAGACTCTTGCAAGCAAAAGACTTCTGTGGGAGATCTTTTAAGTTTCCCAGACAGGGGGCATATCAAATTTTTTCACTTCTGCCAAATCATCTGGAGAACGTGCATCAGTGTTCCTAATTATTCCCGACAGGTGCCCCCTAATCTTAGTACTGTAGACTGTTAACCCTTCCTGCAACAATGGGATTCCCAGTGCTGGGACAGAATCAAGACTAAGGCACGTGGCTTTTTATTGTTTAAGGATGAACGCAAAGTATTTTTTTTAAAAGTCATCCACACCTGAATATGTGTCCACAGAATAAAGATCTGGGCTGGTCAGAGAGACCCTGATAGTACACAGCTGCTTGAATAGCAAATGTTCGGGAGTTTGTGTTTCTTCTTTTCCTGGCTGTGAACCAGAAAGGAGTCAAGTTGACTGTCATCGCTTTGCCAGGCGGGATCTGGCACCTGAACAGCTTCAGTCTCAATGCCCAAATCTGGGCCTAGCCCAAGAAATGACTGGTTTAAATAATTGGGCAATAAGTTATTAACTGATTGTGTGGGAAGGTGCCTGAACAATACTGCCTGTTATTTGTTTTGGTATTTCTAATGGGTAATGGATTTTTAAATGTTGAATGTTAAAAGAGGCTTGGAGGGAACATGTTGGCCCCTTACTGTGGGAGGACATGCCTTGTCGCAGGGACTTGGGTCTGTACGGAGGAGTCGCAGGCAGGCAGAGCTGGAGGCCGCATGGAGGAGCGTAGTCGGTTCCCCGTGGGAGCTGTGTGCCAGCTGCTCTGAGGGAGGCTTCTCCGAGCAGCGCTTTTGCCTTTGTATTCCTCTTGCTGAGATGCAATGCTTTACCTTTGTTCTTAGGAGATTTTATCATGTTAGCTTTATCGTGTTTCCCACTTACAAAGATAACTTTAAACCTGCTCTCTTAAAGGACTGCTGATGCCCTTCTCCCACCCCTGCCATGATATTATATGTGGATTTTGTATGTGAACTCTCTGCTTTATCATCCAAAGTTTTAATGAAAATACTAAATAGACTAAAGCCCAGGGCTGACCCACATGGTACCTCTTTTCAAATATGTCTTGTCTGACAGTCAGCCATTGAGAATTTGGCTCTCAGTGCAGTATTTTATGCACCCATTCATGCACTCACCTTATGTTAATTACAGCAAAACAATATTTCCCTTGTTTGCTTATAGGAAAGTTGCATGGAATAGGGTTATGGGTCTTACAAAGGTTAAGATACAGCCCACCCCCTGCTCCCCTCTTCTTCACTGATCCAATTATCCTCTTAAAGGAATCAGAATGGCATGCCACCATTTCTTCTTGAAAAACTCATGTTGGCTGCTTTTTAGCACTGTGTTACTTTTTAGGTGCTTGTACATTTGTTTTGGTGTCCTGCCCCTCTACCCTGTCGTTCATCCTAGTATGTTTTCATGTTGAGTTGAGGCCGACCAACGTGTCCCCTAGTGCTACTCCTTTCACTACAGGAGCAGGGGGATAGGGCAAGTAAGAAGCAGTGGTAAAAGCGCTGAGCGGAGGCAGAGGTATTTGGTTCTCCCTTTCCTGACCGTTCCTTTGATTTGCTTTGTGACTTATTCCCTGCTCCTTTATTACTTCTTTAAGAGAAGACATGTGTTTACCACACAGCTGTAGCATGAGTTTTAATTAACCCACAGCTGATTAAAGCAAAACCAACCTAGCACAGATAGTTCTGTGATTCACTGGTGTGCTTTATGTAGGTAAAATGAGGGGAGGTTTACCCTAGAGACCTTTCTTCCTTAGTCGCTCAACTTCTGCCACCACCACCTATCCATTGCCTACCTCTGTTCTACCTCTGTTTTCAGGGTTGTGCGGATTATGAAGGAACGTGGGTTGTGTGAGGTCTTACTTTCAAGTCTTGCCCCTTCAGAGGAGATGCCCTTGTCTGCACCATGGGCTAGGCATGTGTTACTGTAGACATCCACCAAGAACTGGACACTTGGCCCTCCTGACGTGAGCTGTCTTAAAATAGATCTGTATCAGTCATGCCAGTCTATGAACATGCAAGATATTAGGCAAATCCAAAACAAAGCAAATGCACTGTAGTCAGGTGTCCTGCATGTACACGGCGTTCCAAAGCAACCTTCTGCTTTCAGCCTCCCAGGCAATGTTACTAGTGCAGGACTGCACCCTTTGGTGACGGTTCCCAGGCTCGCTCAGTCTCTTACTGAGCCCTTCTTTTACTGATGAATGGTTTGGCCACTGTAGATGATAAACAGGGCTTGTGTGTAAATCCAGGGACTGGAAACTGACAGGTAATCTCAGTGGAGCAACAACAGTTGGTAACAGGTAAAGGGACAGCCGGGAAAAGGTAAGAGCGCGCCTGCGATTTCAGGCAGCGAGGGTTGTGAAGAGGCTGCGTAAGGACACTTGCGATGACTAATATGTTGTCCTCTAGATGCAGACTTGTGTGGTTTGCAGCAAAACAAAATAGCATGTCAGCACAGGATACAGATGTGTGTCCACAAGTCACAACGAAACTAGCTGGCTGGCCTTTACAATTCATTTATCAAAGCATTTCCAGTTCCCATTTTGAGGCTAGAGGCTAATTATAAGTATTGCTTCAGGAATGCTACATGGTGCTCAGCTGAAATGCTATTCAATTTAAAAAAAAAAAAAAAAAAATCTGAAGAGTGCCTGTTTTGCTTTTCGGGTATTAATATCCTGGGAGGATATTTGAAAACACTTTGCGTATGCTAAAGTAAACAAGCATTTTTGTTGCCAATTTGTATCTGAGAAATACACAGAGATGTTAATGCAAAGGATCAATCCTCAATTCACAATTTAGATGCTAATTTGCCTGGGAGACCCTCCTATGCTTTTTGTAGCCATTAGAAGTTAAACAGTGAACGCTGCTGCTGGCTGGGTGTTGTGGTTTAGCTCCAGTAGGCAACCAAGCACCACACAGCTCCTTGCTCACCATCCCTGCCCCGGTGGGCTGGGGGAGAGAATTGGAAGGGCAAAAGTAAGAAAACTCGTGGGTTGAGATAAGAACAGTTTAATAACTGGGGGAAAAAAAAAAATGTAATGAAAAGGAGAACAACAAGAGAGACAGAAACAAAACCCAGGAAAAACAAGTGATGTAACCACTCACCACCCGCCGACCGACACCCAGCCAGTCCCGGGGCAGCGATCGCTGCCCCCCGGCCAACTCCCCCCAGTTCCTATCCTGAGCATGATGTCCTATGGCATGGAATATCCCTTTGGCCAGGCTGGGTCAGCTCTCCTGGCTGCGCCCCCTCCCAGCTCCTTGCGCACCTGGCAGAGCACGGGAAGCTGGAAAGTCCTTGACTGGTGTAAGCACTACTTAGCGACAACTAAACCATCAGCGTGTTATGAGCATTCTCCTCATCCTAAATCCAAACCACAGCACTATGCCAGCTACTGGGAAGAAAATTAACTCTCTCCCAGCCGAAACCAGGACACTGGGAATTGTTTTGTGGGATCATATCCAGAAACACCTTCCTCTGAAAGGGGCCAGTAATGGCAGTTCAGAAGGAAAAGGTAAATAGTTGGATGGTCTGATCCCAAACATGCTTATAGGTGTCTTTTGACACTGAATATTGGTCTAAGACCCAGATCACAAGAAATGCTGTCCTTCCAGGCTTTAGTAATAATATAAATATTTATATAGGTTTTATATTAGTTAGGATACATATAGGTGTTATTATTGACTGTTTTTTTTAAAAAAAAAAAAGTCCAGTCCTTATCAATCTTGATACGTTGTTGGCCTCATCTGCTTGCTAGAATTTGCTACTTCTTAATTTGAGGGCAGAACTCCATGGTTCTTATGTCTGTGCCAAGAATTTACAAGAGAGAAGAAAAGGTTGTGTGTTGTTTTGGGGTGTTTTTTTGTTGTTGTTTGGTTGGTTTAGTGTTTTGGTTTGGTGTGGGTTTTTGTTTTTTTTTTTTTTTTTGCGGGGGGGTGTCTGTTTTTGTTGTTGTTTTTGTCTTTTTTAAACTGTCCTATCTTAGTCACTTCCTTATTTGTTGGCTAGTTCTGTGCAAACATGCTGCATTAAAATGACAGTTTCTCTCAGTCTACCCTTACCAAGCCGAGGCAGTTAGTATGTCTTTGGAATCACAGCCATATGTCCTTTATTTCATTTGTCTCCTATTAGCTGTAATATAGTCACTGAACAGCACTGAAGGATGCTTTACTAAATATCCCGTCCTATTTTGATTTATCTGATTGCGTTAACAGCACCAAAACCATTAGGAACAGCGTGCAGCAGTAAGTACTTGGACCCTGTGCGGAGCTTTGAGCGCAGCCACGTGAGCTATCTGCTCTCTTCCTCTGAGCTGCTTCAAATCAATTTAAGTTCCTGGAGAAATTGTGGAATGTGATCGAGTAAATTTCAAAGCAGTTTGCTGGCACTGCTTTTGGAGCCTGTGACGAATTGCAAATATGAAAGAACGCCTCCTCACTATCTTGCACAGCTGTAAAAATCTGTGCAGTTCATCTGTACGGGAAGCTGTGGGAGCAGCACTAACTTACTAAGGGTTGAGGGTAGAAGACTTAAGGCGTCCACTTCTCCCCAACAGATAACAAGCCTGGCCCCAACCAAGGACTGGGGCTCGGTGCAGGAATTTTCCCTCCTGGCAGCATCCAGTTCCTGTAGCCTCTGGGGAGGGACTGCTTCTGCAGGCAGCAGCTGAACTAGCTCCAGCCTGGAGTCTGTAGGGATCAGTCACAGAAGCGTACGGAGTTTTACAATCTGAATTCTTTTCTTCTATTTACATTCATTTACATGCTGAAATCTTTACAATTTATTGAGTCTCCTGTGACCAAATGTGGTGGTGACCCAGCTTTATTGAGATGAAGGATGGCTGACGTTAACTATTCATGTGCAGAAGTTCCAGTGGAAGCCTGTGGGAGTTAAAATTTCATGAGGATAGAGAGTTCTCTTGCTTAACGTAATGTTTGGCAGCACCAACTGCTTTAATTTTGACTTAAACAAGACCAGGTGGTTGGAATGCAAACTGCAGAGGTGTTCTGCTTACAAGCAAAGCAGTTGGTGTTTCTGCTATTTAAAAAACTGAGCAGGCAGTAGAAATAAATAAAGCAAGCTGAATTGTCAAAAAAAAATCATTATCAGTGAAGCTAGCAAGGAACTATGTGTGCCCTCTAGAAATTTAGCTAGCTAACATACCCATGCATGAGATTTGTGCATTTTTCTTGGTGGAAAAATATTTCTGTCCCGTGAGCCCTGAGGATGGCTTTGATGGCAGGGAGAGGCAGTTTCTGTCACTGTGCAGCAGGGTGACGCTTCTGCTTTCCTGACTGGTTTGGTAGTGCTGTCAGTGGTGATTGCGTGGCTCTACCAAGTACAATAGATAAGGATCAGTCATTTGAAATCTTGTTACTTGTTATGGTATAATTTGGTGGCTCTGGCCCGGTGGGAAGCTGGATCTACCCTTCACGCTGTGTGACAGGCCATCAAGAACATGTGTCAGGCTGGTTATGCCTTTACTGGTGGCCATAGGAAAATCTAGGAAATCAGAGGGCAAATGCTACTCCTCAAGTTCACTCTTTCTCCCTTCCAGTAGCTTTTGCAGTCTCCGTTGTGAGAGAGAGCCCAGATGCGTTTAAAGCATCCAGGAATGAAGCAGACACCTCCATCAGGGTCTCGGGAGGGGAAAATAGCAAGAGAAGCTACACAAGCCCCAGCAGAATTGGGATAGGGGAGATGGGAGCTCCCAATAGAGTTGGACATTTGGGAATTGCATGCCAGACAAACACAGAATAAATACTACGTATGAAGCAAAGGCACCATAAGAGGAGGAGTGTGTGAAGGGCATGTTTGTGTGGGAAAGAGAGGTATGAAGACCCAAAAGGAAAAATGGCTGAACACAAGGATGAAATAAATGAAAGCATGAAGCAAAAGCAGGGTAGTGCTTGTTTGGGGGGGTGTGGAGTGTGTGTGTAAATCCTGCCTTAGAAACAGTCTGCAATTTAAAAAAAAAAAAAAAAAAGTGGGAGGGGAGAAAGAGACTGTGGTCTAAGCAAAACACATAAGAACAGGCAAAGAACCTGGAAGGGGCGTGAGGTTTAATGAAACTTTAATGAGTCACCACTAGTAGCAGGAATATCCACTTCTAGCTCGTATAAACGTGTGATCTAGCAGCGACACAGTCTCTACTCTTTATGCTCTTGGTCCCTGTGCTCCCCTAGTACATCTGCCTACTCTAGGCTCTGGTCCTGCCCCACCGTCAGGGTGTTGGTGCAGTGGCCAGGCTGAAGGATCCCCAGTTTCTTTTGTGCTTGTGGGAGTTCGCTATGGTACAAATAATTGATGTAAGCTAATTATTAACATAAGCTAATTATTAATGTAAGCTATGTTGCCATAGGGATGCTCAGCGGGAGAGAAAATTAGCTTATAAAGTAAAGATTTGCAGAGAAAATGCTTAGGAAAGAGCTTTCTCTGTTGATGTGGTCTATACTTTGAAAATGGAGAATGACTGTTAAAGGAAAACTTGAGTAGAAGAATAAAAAAAAACCCCAAAAAACCTTAGTGGTTACTGTGCCACGTGCACACTATTGCCAAACAAAGAACTTCAAACTTGATGACAAAGCTGTATATAAGCTTGCATGATGAAATCTGAAGCTGGACAAACACAGCTTGGTTTTTGTAGTTTAAAGACCATAATCTGTCTAAGTTCATAAAGATCTTGACAAAGTTGAGCCAAGTTTTAGGAGACTGTGGTTGAGTTACAGTTTCTGATGGAAACTATGCAAAAAGGATGGGCTTTCCCGCCAAAGCAGACAAAAGTTATGGTTTTGACTGTTTTACTTTAAGTTTGGGAGTTAAAGGCTAAGCTCAAAGTAAAACAAACGTGGAGACTTCTGGCCAACAAAAGAAAAAGTTAACTGTAGCCACAGCTTGCCTTTTTTTTGCCTTTTTTTTCTTCTTGTGACAGTCTGTAGTCTGTCTTTGTGGGGGTTTTTTGTGTTTACCACATTGCCATAAATGAAAACGGAATACAGATTCTGCTCTGCCTTTTGTTTTCTTGTTAACAAACATCTGGAAACTCAACTTGTATAATAAATAGGCCTTAGCAAGCAGGTTTGGGAATGGTTGTATTAATATTGGCTCTGCTCTAGAGGAGGAAGTCAGCTGGACTTGTGTTTTCCCGTTGCAGATGTTGTCCTGGAGAAGGCCATGCATAAGTGCATTCTGAAGCCATTGAAGGGCCACATTGAAGCGATGTTGAAAGAGTTTCATACTGCGGATGGTTCCTGGAAACAGCTAAAGGAAAACCTGCAGCTGGTGCGGCAGAGGAATCCTCAGGAACTGGGCGTGTTTGTTCCAACACCAGACTTTGTGGACGTTGAGAAGATTAAAGTCAAGTTCATGACCATGCAGAAAATGTATTCACCTGAAAAGAAAGTCATGCTGCTGCTGAGAGTTTGCAAATTGATTTACACTGTTATGGAGAATAACTCAGGTATGGTGCTTCTCGTGGTTCAAGTTCACTGATATTCAAAACCTGGGGTTGTCTTTCTGTGGAGGAAATCAGACCACCTGATTCTGCAGATATGTATCCTTCTCCTGGAGCTCTCGTAGCATCTCCTTGCCCTTTTGAGAGCGATTCTTTCTCTCTGCTTCTTTCCTGATATCTCTGCATCTGGCAGCACGTCTTACAAATTCAGTGTGAAGCAGAGTTGAGAAGCAGCTTAAAAAAAACAGCTTTGCTTAACTGTAGGCTTTTGAAGTTGGCTGTCAGAAAGGCTGTTCTGTGAGCCTTAAATTTGACACTGGTTCTAAATGAGTATTTTTCTGGAAATTGTAATAAAGGTAACACCCTGCATTTAGCTACAATAAATTCAATAGCATGTATGCAATGTGAAAACTACAAGGGCTCTGTGTTAATGGGTGGAGGAAAGCAGCCTCTGATCCAGTATTTTTGGCTTTCTGTGCCTCTGAATGTTCTCATTTGGATGCTTTCTTTCATGGTTTTGTAACAGAAATAATATCTATTTCTACACTGTAGCAAGAGTCCAAAAGTGACCTTGAAGCCTAGATAATGAAATGGAACCACACAGTAAGACCTGCTGTGAGTAGTCAGTGGCACAATTAAAATGCTGTGCTGGATGCCATGAATTCATAGGTGCAACTCTGTCGCTTGCTGTCTTATCATACGCTGCTGTGGTAGGTCACAAGCTAAGGTGAAGCAACGCTGGTGGTAGTGGGACTTTTTTTCCCTAAGCAAGCATAAGCTGCTGCAGGTGGTTGGCAGTTTTCTTTCTAAGTGAGCATTGAATGTGCAACTGGGTCCGGTGCTGATCAAGACACCCACTTCCCTTTGAGATTTGAGATGAATGGTGAAAGCTTGTGGCTGTTAGAGACCCCCACACACTTCTGCAAGATTTAGGTCCAAACTCCTGCCTGGCTTATTATTTCTGTCCAAAATCCTGCATTTTAAAATGGATGTAGGAATCTTGGCCTGAAGCTCTTTTCTCCATGCTGTGTTATCACACTGAGTAAGGTATTTCCAACATGCAGAAGAAGAATATTGAGGCTGCTGCTGGTTAACTGTTGCACTGAGGGGCTTGGGCTAAGATGTGGCAAATGCTCCTTGGGTGGTTGTGTTTTGTCACGTGAAGTTTGTAAAATATGGCATTGAGCCAGCAGCTGTCTGAGTATCTGCTTTGTCATGTACTCTCAGCCAGATAATAGTGTAATACCTGGAGGGGATGCCCTAGCTGGTGTAACTTCAGATATCAGCCCTTCAGTCATCTGGAGTTTCACCAAAGGCTCCTGCTCTTGGTGGTTTAAGCGACCATCACACCAGTTCTGCAATGAACACAGTTTGGCCAGACCCAGAGATTTGGGCACATAACTTTCTGTTTAGAAAATACATAAATGCAATAAAAGCGATAGGAGCACAGACAGACCTAGGTACAGCCCAGTCTCTGTGTGTTAGCTGCATGCTGCCATTCATGATGATGCTTCACCAGCTAGTTGGGAATGATATGAGGCTTTGCTCACTGGTGTTTTTAACTATGCTCTGTCAAGGAAATGAGCCGAGTTTTCATGTCAAATCTAATAGGCTTTTATATTCAGGCTTCTCTGCTGGGATTCAGATTCAGAAACTGGTATTTGTGGCTGGATCCTTCCAGAAAGTGGATGTCATCCCTGCACATATAAAGAAAATGCCTATTCATCATCTCTTAGCCAGTGATAGAAGTGCAGGTGGAGGTCAGGCCAGACTGGCATGGCAGCCTTTTGTGAGTTGACCAGTTGAGCTGATGCCGAGGTGAGCCCAGTCTTTAAATTGCCTTGCATGCCTGAAGGTGTGCATCATCAGATTTGTGCTTGTTAGAAGTACAGAATGAAGCTGGTGTCGGTCTCCTGTCCAGCGAGTGTCAGATGATGATCTCTTTGCTGCACATT
>VYZW01021032.1:0-15163 GCA_013401315.1 Balaeniceps rex | reverse complement strand
CTGACTGTGACCAGTTGGAACTAGCGTGGTGTTTGTGACCACTCTGAGAAGTTCTTCCCTTGCTGTCCTTCACAGGAGGCTATTACTTGACAAGCGCTTATGGAGCACTTTCACTGATCAAGAACTTCCAGGAAGAACAAGCTGCCCGACTGCTAAGTTCAGAAGCCAGAGATACTCTCCGGCAATGGCACAAGAGGAGGACAACTAACAGGACGATACCTTCAGTTGATGATTTTCAGGTAGAGCTTAGGGCTGAAGAAAAAAAACAGGGGATGATTGTTTTGTTGGAAATACCTATTTGAGAGGTATGATTCATAACAATTCCCTTGGGGCCGCAAGGTAAGTGGAGTGAAGCAGTGCTGAGAGCATGGCTGGCAAACCTGCCTCTGTTTTGCACTTTCTAATAGAGTTTGATTACGACGGTCTAAAGAAAACGCTAAATAATGGAGCTTTCCTACCCTGCCTTCTATTTAAGTCATGCAGAGTGAGGACAAACTGAATCGTATCTTAGATTCAGCTTCTTTCTATGCTTTACTGTTAAAAAGAACAAATCTGGATTTCCAGTGGTATAAATCAGCACAACTCCCCAGTAGCTAATGGTGGCATACAGCAGGTAATAGAGAGGAGAGGTGGGAGAAAAAGCTTGCCTACAGTTTTAAAGTTTAAGCAAGGAGTAGAGTTCTGTACTATGGATGTCTTCATGTTTGTTTGTGTTTTTTCCCTCCCCTCCATTTCTTACTGCCTTTTCAGAGTAGGGCAGTAACTTCAACTGAAGAATAACAAAACAGTCGGGATTACGTCGTCATTTAAAACCAGACCTGCGTGTCTTTCATATAGTATGCCGTTGATTGTCTGTTCAGATGCATCAGTTTGTGGACTGAAGCAAGGAGAATGTTGGAATCGAGAAGAAAGGATTTACTCCTTTGTGTTCACTTGTTTACAGTTCATACCACAGCACAAAGTTGCCAGAGAGGCTAATGACAACCAATAAATTAGTTATGATGTAGTTAAGAGGTTGAGAAATGAAGGTGCGAGGTCATCAGGAGATAATGAAACCTTTCAGTTGAGGCTCCTTCTGCTTTATCAGTGTCCATGCAAACAACTACAGCAGAACGGAGCAGAAAGGAGTTGGGAAAAGAAGCAGTCTTCCACAACTTGTCTCTCTTAGGAAGAGGAGAACTGATTAACAGAAATTCCAAACTATGGCCAGTGCACATGGTCCATCTTACTAGGGTCCATTTTATATTCTGCTTACCCGTAGTTAGGTATCAGATTCAAGTAGCTTGAGTATTTGTTCTTTCTAGCAAAACACTACACTGTTCATAGGAGAAATTAATCACCTTGTATTCTGCTGGATGACTAAATGACAGAAGATCCTTTAAGCAGGATCTTGTATTCCGTTTCATCTTCTCTTCCTCAGCAAATGAACTTCAGCCAAGCTAATTGTACAGCTGGATGCCATGCTGGATGCGGGAAGACGCAGGGGGGTGGGGGAAGAGCTGGCACCGAGTGTGTCCAGTGCTTCTGCTTCTGTTCTCAAAAGAGGGCCTCGAATCAGTAAGATCACACCGCTTCCAGGCTACACTTGGCACAAATTCAAGCATTTTGCTGCCTGCTCAGAATGCCAGTTTTCCATCTCCTTTCTCCATGTCCTGCAGTCCTGAAACAAAGCACCTTCCCTACAAGCAGCGTGTAATGCAACTTTAGCTCAACTCATCTTTCCCACGTTGAACCGGGATGTGATCGCTGCGTTTCTGGGATGCAGTCTTCCAGCCTTATCAGCTTTGGGGCCCTGGAAGGCCTTCACCCTCCCTCCCTCAAAAGGATGGAAAAACCAAAAAATTCCAGATTTTGATGATGATTAAATACAACTTTCTGATACTGCATAAATAATTTTGATACTTAAGTGTATGAGTTACAGGCATTTGTACAAACTTCAGCCTCTCCTTGAAGCAATCCTGTTCGTCTAAAAGCACATGCATTTTAAAACAGGTCTTCTGTGTGTTAACTACGTTAGAAATGAAAACTGTAGTGTGTTTTGCCTTACCTAGGGCTGACTTTTTTTTTATAATTTCTTCACGCTGGGTAACAAAAATGGATTAGTCCTATTCAGTCAGGTTCAGTCCCAGTGATTTAAATGCTGTTGCAAAGCTTCAGTGTTTCAGTCTGCAAGCTATCAAAAAATACTTTATTAAAAGACAAGAGTGCTCTTTGGAACTTAAGTCACGTGAACATTCTTCTCAGTCTTCGCTTTTAACAGCTGGTATTTATGAAACGTAAATTTTTACCATTGTGATTTAGCATGCTTAATTTATTCAGCGTACAAACATAGGTACCAGCTCAGTCAATAAACAGGTCTTTCGCACTGTTATTTTTTTCCACCTCCTTTAATTTTACTGCTTTTTTTAGTCTTTAATTGCAGCTAATTTCCTTTAAAAAAAGCAGCAGCAGCAGGCTGCTTTGTTCATGTGTCCAGAAGTGTTTTGGGTGTTCCCCCCCCCAAGTTGTTGCTTTTTATTTTACTTTTTAAATGCTTTCTGAAAGGTGGAACTGCATTTCTTCTTTCTAGGGCATACTTAGAATTTATCCATGTTACCAGAGTTGTGGGCATGTGTCAGTTTCAACAGAGAAAAAAGATACAGCTTTTGCCTCAAGATCATATGGATTTACTCTAATGTTGCAGACTAAATTTTCTTTCTGCATCCCTTTAAGCCTTATTTAAAAAAAAAGAAAATGCTGTCACACAAAACTTGGTTACATCAGGCTCAGACACCGAATTGCCACCGGTTAACGCAAGGAAAATGTCCTGTGTGAGGACGGATTACCTTTTGCATACTGCAGCACGAGCGCAGTTTATTGTGCAGTAACTTGTGGATCACACCCTGGTGTGCCGCTGGCAGAGGCTTTTTTTTTTTCCCCCCCCTTTTCCCTTCTGACTAACCTATTGCGTGAAGCTTCTGTTCTCTAGTATTGACCCAGCAGCGGCAGCATCATCTCTCAGACGCTTATTTTGCTTCACAGCATTTTGTTTCCTGGTAAGGCCACATGTCAAGTCACATTGAAACCACTGGTGTTTTTCATGTGGCTTTAAGGCTGTATCTGTTCACTCTTAATTGCAGGGTTAGAATGTAAGCCAAGGAAAGGAGGGTGTCGGCTTATGAATTTCTGTTATGCCCACCACAGGCTTACCACAGGCTTGCCACGACCATCACAGTTCCCAAGGTGGCCATAATGTACAGGAATCACTGGTGTGTGTTTCACAACCAGAACATGGAGAGGCTTGCCATTTGTTGCTGACTCTTCAGTTTTCAGGGGATGAATTTTGGCTTTTTGAGTTTCTGATGTCTGTTTTCTCATTCTACAGAACTACCTTCGTGTTGCATTCCAGGAAGTTAACAGTGGATGTACAGGAAAGACCTTACTAGTAAGACCATATATCACTACTGAAGACGTATGTCAGCTTTGTGCTGAAAAGTTTAAAGTGGACAATCCAGAAGAATATAGCCTGTTTCTTTTTGTTGACGATACCTGGCAGCAACTGACAGAGGATACATACCCTCAGAAAATTAAGGCAGAGTTGCACAGCCGTCCGCAACCCCAGGTCTTTCACTTTGTCTACAAGCGCATTAACAGTGATCCATATGGTGCCATTTTTCAAAACAACGACGACTCAGCTTCTTAAAACCAGCAACTCTTCGTTTAATTTCTGTTTCTTGTTAACTGTTGAAAACATCTTTGTTGGCTGCCTTCCTTAGGAGCTAAAACAGGTCTTAAACCATAAAGCCTAGTAAAACACACGCAGGCACTTCTAGCATTGCTTACAAGAACCCATGTAAACCACGCATATGGCCAGTTATATGGAATATTCCACCAGCGTGTTTGAGTAAACAGTCCATGAGGCTGAATTTCTCGTACCACAGACTCTTTTGAAGCATGTTATGCTGTGGCCCTCTGCAGGTCTTTTGCTGTAGTGTGCAAAAATCTATTTTCTTACACTCATCCTTTAGCCAAATGTCATTCTGATTTAAATACGTGTATGCTAGACAAGTATTTCAGTAAACTGGCTGGTATGAGCTCAGTTTCACCAGCATGATTTTGACAAGACTGTCCGATGCAGGGCATCAGTTAACTCATAATTACCTGGATGATTGCATCCTTTCCTAATTTTTTTAATTACAGAAAATTGCCATGTTTTTATATATATATATATCTCATAGAAATTTTATAGCAGTTGCAGGTAAACTGTCAGGGTTGGTTTTTTAAATATTTTTTTAACTATAAAGTATTCTATAATTATGCATGCAATTTTAACATTTAATATACAAGAATAAATCTCTTGCTGGTTTTAGAGTATTGCATTAAAAGTCTCTGGTTTCTCTTCTTTCCCTGTTACAGGAGAGTTTTTATGAAACTTCTGTTATCTGTAAGAAGATTGTAACATTGACACTGGCGATTTCAGTGCCTTTATCTGAACTTGATGTACTGTTATCTGGATTATTGTTTATATGCATTGTTTTAGACAGAACTAGGGGATTGGAAGAGGAAATGGAAAGAAAAGGATGTAGAGAAGGGGCAGAGAAAGAATGCAGAGAACTAATTTAGGATTAAAATGTGTTAGTCTGCTGGTTCAGGCTTCTTGCAGAAAATAAGCGAAGGAGGTTGGTAAGGAACTTTCATGTAAGCAGTATTGTATATTTGCAGAGGGATTTGACAGCACCTATCCCAGATACTATTTGTGTTAGCAGAGGATTAAATATATCAGCAAGGTGAAGGAGAACACTAACTATTTTGTATAGCCTGTCACCAACATCAAAATCTGTCTTGGACTGAAGAATGTGTTGTAGCATTTCATGGTTCTAAGTTACTCAGTAGATGAGATGTGGAAGTCAGTCCTATATATGCAAAGATAAAATTGTATTAAATGTGTGTGTTCTATAGATTTGTCCAAGATAGCTGATGCCATGGGTGATGCTCTGGATCCTACTTAAGTCAATTAGGGCTACTCTCTTTTGAGGGACGTGAGGTTCTCCTCAAGTCTAGTGTGAGCAGTGTAACATAAGGCAGATGATTACAAAAATGGCATGAGCAGCATGTGTATTGTACAGAGAGACATCTGTAGCATTTTTGTCAGTTTGCCATGTATCTGAAACCCCTGGCACATGTTTGTATTTCATTTTGTAAATGGTGAGTTTTGCACATAATAATACATTGTAATTCTGAACTATAATTTGGGATGTTGTGTGCTGTGGTTTTTGGGGTGTGGTGTTTTGTTTTTTTTCTTCTTTTTAAGAAATGCTTCATAGTTGAATGTTTTGTGTATAAGCAGACTCTAATGCTGCTGCTTTTCATACTGCTCGGCCCACTTTAAACTCTTTGCAAAGGAAGGATGCAATAACATTATTATCTGGTTAATGTGCTTGACCTGAACAGTCAGTAGAAGCAGCAGGCAGGCTGTCTTGACTGCTGAACCATTCCTTGCGAAATTAAGACTGACATTCAGTGCTAAAGAAAATTCCACTATTTTCATATGATGGTGGCTCTGTTAGGGGAGGGATGGACTGAGGCAGAGAGGCAAAGTATTGAGAAACTCAGAATTTCAGGCATGAAACAAAGGAAAGCAAAGAGTGCAAAAAGGGAAACGCGTGCCCAAACCACCTCAAGATGATTCCGTTGTCTATTCTTGTGCAATTGTTTCTTTTGAAAATTAGAACATTTTATTCACTGTGCTATGCAAAACACTTCTCACTTCTCATAATGCCAGGAAACATGATACAAAAACTTTGGAAGGAATTTGGACTTGTGAAAATAAGCTATTCCGTCTTCTCTAATGTGAAGCTTTGGATGTTATGAAATACTGAAAAGTGAGAAAAAGCTTATAGTTGAGGTGTTCTCTTTTTATTTATTACTCCCTCTTTTTGAAATACAGAAGTAACTGGAAAGGCTGAGAGAGATAAAGCTGGAGATAATAAATCCCTAAATCTTACTAATAGAAGATTCTTAACAGAAAAGTTAACACTACATTAGGGAATTATTTGTGAATTCACAAAAAGTACATACTGCAAAATCATAAAATGCCACCTGCAGCAGCTTAAGCCAAATCTAACTTCTTGTTGTCATTTCCCCATGTTGTTTTTCTTATTTTTCATCTTAAAGGCTGTCATCCTTCCTTGCACTCTCAGCCTCCCAGGCAAGTCTTACTTTCAGTGGATCAGTCTTTGGTGGAGTTGCAGCACCATAAACCGGGTGAGGATTCATTACTGGGATGGGGGAGGCTATTTCTGTAATTCCAGAAAACTAAGAGTGCGCAAAGCCTNCCTCCTTCCGCCGCAGGCGGGCTCAGCCTTCCCAGCCGCCCGCCCGCTGCTCTCGGCGCCGGCACCCAGCCGCAGCCCCTCCTCCGCGGCCTGGGCGCGCAGGTGGCGGGGCCGGGGGGCTCCGCTTCCGCCGCTGCCTCTCCGGGGCGGAAGGGGGCCCTGGGCGGCGGGAGCGCTTCCGGGGCAGCGGTGCCAGAGCCAGCAGCGGCAGCATGACGACGCTTCGCGCCTTCACCTGTGACGATCTCTTCCGCTTCAACAATATGTGAGCGCCGGCCGCCCTCCTCCTCTCCCCTCCCTTTCCCTCCCCTTCCCTCCCCTTCCCTCCCCTTCCCTCAGGCGCTCCCCGGGGAGCGCGGGGCATCCCCTCGGCCGGCCGGCGGCGGGGCCCGGGCCCGCGGTGAGCGTTGCTCTTCCCCCGCAGCAGCCTGGACCCGCTGACGGAGACCGTATCCACCCCGCTGCCGCCAGCCGCCGAGGAGGAGGCGCGGGGCCTAGCGCGGGCGGCAGCAGCCGCGGCGGCGAGAGCTTGCTCCTTAACCGAGCGCCCCGGTACGGGGTACCCTTCTACCTGCAGTACCTGGCCCACTGGCCCGAGTATTTCACTGTCGCCGAGGCGCCCGGCGGGGAGCTGATGGGTTACAGTGAGTGTGATGCGACTCCGCGGCGCCGGGTGTTCCGGTGTTACCGTCTGACCGCCTTGCATATTTGGGGGATTATAACGCACGAGCTTTTCTTACTCTTCGTATTTTCCAAATACCCGACAGGGAAGAGGAGCGTTACGTATCATATTGTTTCATAAATGTCTAAGGGTATTACGTAGGACTCAGAGCAGTCGTTTTCGGTTTGACGCTCCTAGCGTGGCGAGGACTCTTGGCTGTGGTAACGTCCACCCAGGTTTTACACAGGTGAATGTATGCGTACAAGCGTTTCTGTAACCGTGGAATTAAGTCCCTGCACTCAGCTCTGATCTCACATGCTGTCAGTCATCAGTGAGTAAAAACACTGGGCTTGGGTTTTGCATTGTCCTGTAAGGGANAAAAAAAAAAAAAAAAAGTTACTGTGCTGCTCTTATAGCTCCTTGCCAGCATTGCGGAGATACAGGCGGGGGGGGGTAAGGGAAAGTGACCCAAATCAAGCTGCTGAAGCAGAGAGAAGGCCGTATATTTCGTAAAATACTGTTTGTTATAGAGTTTCCGTGAGACCGCCGCTGTCAGACGGGAGGATAAAGCCAAGGGAACCCAGGTCTCGGTCTCTGCTGCCGGCGGCGGCCCTCGGGGGCTGCGTGCGTGCGTGCGCGTCCCAGGGCTCGCCCCGGCGCTCTCGCTGGGCGCAGCACGCGCTGCCCCTGCCCCCCGGAGCCAGGCTCCGAGCGCCCCTCCCCCCCGCACTGCAGCCCCGCCGGCCCGGCCCCACCGCTCCTCCTTCCGCCGCAGGCGGGCTCAGCCTTCCCAGCCGCCCGCCCGCTGCTCTCGGCGCCGGCACCCAGCCGCAGCCCCTCCTCCGCGGCCTGGGCGCGCAGGTGGCGGGGCCGGGGGGCTCCGCTTCCGCCGCTGCCTCTCCGGGGCGGAAGGGGGCCCTGGGCGGCGGGAGCGCTTCCGGGGCAGCGGTGCCAGAGCCAGCAGCGGCAGCATGACGACGCTTCGCGCCTTCACCTGTGACGATCTCTTCCGCTTCAACAATATGTGAGCGCCGGCCGCCCTCCTCCTCTCCCCTCCCTTTCCCTCCCCTTCCCTCCCCTTCCCTCCCCTTCCCTCAGGCGCTCCCCGGGGAGCGCGGGGCATCCCCTCGGCCGGCCGGCGGCGGGGCCCGGGCCCGCGGTGAGCGTTGCTCTTCCCCCGCAGCAGCCTGGACCCGCTGACGGAGACCGTATCCACCCCGCTGCCGCCAGCCGCCGAGGAGGAGGCGCGGGGCCTAGCGCGGGCGGCAGCAGCCGCGGCGGCGAGAGCTTGCTCCTTAACCGAGCGCCCCGGTACGGGGTACCCTTCTACCTGCAGTACCTGGCCCACTGGCCCGAGTATTTCACTGTCGCCGAGGCGCCCGGCGGGGAGCTGATGGGTTACAGTGAGTGTGATGCGACTCCGCGGCGCCGGGTGTTCCGGTGTTACCGTCTGACCGCCTTGCATATTTGGGGGATTATAACGCACGAGCTTTTCTTACTCTTCGTATTTTCCAAATACCCGACAGGGAAGAGGAGCGTTACGTATCATATTGTTTCATAAATGTCTAAGGGTATTACGTAGGACTCAGAGCAGTCGTTTTCGGTTTGACGCTCCTAGCGTGGCGAGGACTCTTGGCTGTGGTAACGTCCACCCAGGTTTTACACAGGTGAATGTATGCGTACAAGCGTTTCTGTAACCGTGGAATTAAGTCCCTGCACTCAGCTCTGATCTCACATGCTGTCAGTCATCAGTGAGTAAAAACACTGGGCTTGGGTTTTGCATTGTCCTGTAAGGGAAAGCTCTGGGTCTGGATGTCAGTTGCTTATTTGCTGTGGAATATTTGTGTTTTTCAGAAATCATTCCAAATAGACCTGTTGGTTTGTTTATTCCTTGGGAGGGTGCAGAGTAAGGGTCTTTGCAGGGACCTGGGGAATAAAGTATTTAACATAGTAAAGCTTAAAGTATTTGCTGTACAGAAGGTTTCTCTGTACTCACCACATCAGTTCCTTATTAGCAGTGACTGATGTTTGGAAGAGTACTGTATGGAAGTGCAAATATTCATTAGTGAACTAACACCAGTTTGGTTCTGTGTAGAAGGGAGAGGAACTACAAAGAAACTTCCCAAAACAGCATCCCCCTTTTTTTTCTTCTCAAACATACTGTGTTTGCAGAGCCGTAGTTTTCTGTTGCCAGATTGGCAAAGCTTCCCAAGCTCTATTCCCCTATAGTCACCAAAGGTCTCCAGTAGTTGCCAGGACGGTAAGTTAGTTTTGGGCTTCTAGCGCTCTATTCCTCCATTATTTTAGTCAGATCCTGAATTCCACTCACTTAAAGACTCATGAGAATTGCTTAAAATTTACATTTGGAAGTCATGCCTGAAACAATTAATTTGAAAAAAAAAATTTTTTTTTGTACATTAGTTAAGAAACTAGTGTAATACTTGAGCAAAATGATATTTTTAGTGGTTGCTGAAGCACCGAGTGATAACATAGTGTCCTGATTTCAGCTGGGAGAGAGTTAATTTTCTTCCCAGTAGCTGGCATAGTGCTGTGGTTTGGATTTAGGATGAGGAGAATGCTCATAACACACGGATGGTTTAGTTGTCGCTAAGTAGTGCTTACACCAGTCAAGGACTTTCCAGCTTCCCGTGCTCTGCCAGGTGCGCAAGGAGCTGGGAGGGGGCACAGCCAGGACAGCTGACCCAGCCTGGCCAAAGGGATATTCCATGCCGTAGGACATCATGCTCAGGATAGGAACTGGGCGGGGGGGTGGAGAACCGCTGCTCCATAACTGCCTGGGCAGTGGTCAGCAGGTGGTGAGCAACTGCATTGTGCATCACTTATTTTGTATATTCTTTTATCATTATTATTATTATTTTCTCTCCCTCTGTTGTTCTGTTAAACTGCCTTTATCAGCCCATGGGTTTTACTTTTCCCCCCCCGATTGCTCTCCCCCATCCCACCGGGGTGGGG
Organism: Balaeniceps rex; assembly: GCA_013401315.1. Lineage (NCBI taxonomy): Eukaryota > Metazoa > Chordata > Aves > Pelecaniformes > Balaenicipitidae > Balaeniceps > Balaeniceps rex. The sequence continues at coordinate 5,215 of VYZW01021032.1, read as the reverse complement.
GGTGGGGTGGGGTGAGCGAGCAGCTGTGTGGTGCTTAGTTGCCAACTAGGGTTAAACCACGCCACACAGACCTCCCTGTTTGAGCCTTTACCAGAATCATTGCAATGTTTGTTTATATACGCTGCTTGGTTCTTTTGTAAAGATGTATAGCTGTGGGTGGTGCGTTATTCCAAAGGTGCTACTGCTCTGATGCTCTGTGTGTTCACAGTAATGGGTAAAGCGGAAGGCTCTGTGGCTAGGGAAGAATGGCATGGACATGTTACTGCTCTCTGTTGCACCAGAATTTTGACGGCTGGGTTTGGCTGCTAAATTGATGGAACTACTGGAAGAAATTTCAGAAAAGTGAGTACTATACTTACCTTTAAATTTATCTTTTAAAGTAATTTTTCTACAGATACCTGTCTATGGCTTAGGTATTTGATTTGCATGAAACAGACACAGAATTTTGCTTTAAGTAGTGTTCTGATTTGCTGAAATTCTCTAGTTACAGAACAAGAATTAAAAACGTTGCTTGGCAGTTTAAGATCTCAGGGTTTCTATGAAAACTAACTCATCAGAATGAGTAGGAAGTAGCCTGAATTCTAATAGAGATACTGTATAAAAGGTCCTTGGCAGGAAAAGAGTTTCATGAAACGTCAGTGCTGTTTCCTATAGGGCCTCCAACATACTTGTTCAGTAATCATGGGCTTTGTGCAATTCCCACAGGCACAATCTTGACCAAATTTTTTACGGCAGACAGTATCTTAGCTTACTTTCTATCTTGTGCTTGGTTGCTTGTGCCTGCTGAAAGTTTAATTTAGTGTCAGATCCACAGGGAAATGTCATCAACTCATGCTGGTAGGGCAACCCCATTGTAGTTGGTAAAATTGGAAAATAGTACGATGTTTTGAAAAATTTGCCTTGTGAGGAGAAGGGCTGTCTCCTGTTAGGCAACAACTTTGTGACTGATTCCACCACTCCCCCCTGCCATGCACTTTGAAGGAGGCAGTCCCTAAGCCAATGCAATCTGCAATGTGGATTTTTTTTTTTTTTAATCATTTCTTACAGATACGAGGCTTGTGTGGGTGTTTAGCTTATCCTGTTCTTTCTGTTCGTAATTCTGACCCCACTGGCTGGTGTAAAAGAATGGTCATGTGACAAAAAGAAAATTAAATTTGAGCCTGTACTGGATTTGCCCCTTAGTAAAGGAGTGCATTTGTTATTACAGCGTAAAAGATGTTTAATTAGCTTACCACATCATCAGACCTGCTGTTGGTCTGACTACAAGTTATGGGTTATTATTTAGAAATACATTTACCTGCTATTCCTTACGGTGTTTTTTTGGTTTTTATTTTTTCAAAGAAAGGGTGGATTTTTCATTGATCTCTTTGTGAGAGTATCAAATCAGGTTGCAGTAAATACGTACAAGCAACTAGGCTACAGTGTGTACCGGACAGTATTAGAGTACCACTCTGCTAGCAATGGAGAGCCAGATGAAGATGCTTATGGTAAGGACTTGCTCTGCCTCAAGTTGAATGGAAAGATTCTCATGTTGAGGGTTCCTGGGTTTGTTTGTATGATTTTTTTTTTTTTTTTTCCCCCCCCCTATGAAACAAGTTCGGATAGTTGTTGATGAATGGGATTTTGTATACTCCTTTAGATAGCTTTTCCTACTTGGAGATTACATCAGTTACAAAACTTAATCTTGCAGTTTACACGTTTTGTAGCATCTGTAGCAAAATAAACTACAAAGCACGAATAAATTAGTAAGTGCAAAGACGCATCCTGTAGGTAAGATGAAAATAAAAATGCAGTTTCTTACCTAATTTTTCTTTCTGAGGAATGCTCATATCTAGTGGCTGGGCTTTTTGCTACTGTTATTGAGGGAAGGAATGTCAGTGCTTTCCTCATTTGTTCCCATAACAGTGACTTGAAACTTTGTTTTTCTCAGACATCTACTATAAATTAACAAGTGTTGATGGTCAACAGTGGCAGAGAATTGGGTGGCATTTTCAGTTTAAAAGGGAAGGAATGTGGAAATTCAAGTATATTAATGTTAATTCTGTTAACAAAACTGAAGTACCAGCTGCTTCCTCTTTCTAGACCTTCTTGCCTTTAGGTATCCTCCCCAAAGGGTTACGTGGCCATGCTGTGTATCTTTTCTGTTCTTGCACTGTTCATTTGATACGCAGGAGTACTATGAAATATAGGCGCTACAGACAGACAGACATCTACCATTGTTGCAGATGCCTTAAATCATGTATTTGTCCTTGTAGCCTGACGTTTCCTTTCCACTCATCTGAGTTTCATGCAGTGTTATATTCCAATTGATAACATCGCTGCTGAACGACATTAAGGACATCAAACTATTATAGTGTGTCCAGAGGAGGGTGACCAAGGTGGTGAAAAGTCTCGAGGGCAAGACTTAGGAGGTGCGGCTGAGGTCGCTTGGTTTTTTCAGCTTGGAGAAGAGAAGGCTGAGGGGTGACCCCATCGCAGTCTACACCTTCCTCAAGGGGGGCAGCAGAGGGGGAGGTGCTGATCTCNTGCTTCCTCTTTCTAGACCTTCTTGCCTTTAGGTATCCTCCCCAAAGGGTTACGTGGCCATGCTGTGTATCTTTTCTGTTCTTGCACTGTTCATTTGATACGCAGGAGTACTATGAAATATAGGCGCTACAGACAGACAGACATCTACCATTGTTGCAGATGCCTTAAATCATGTATTTGTCCTTGTAGCCTGACGTTTCCTTTCCACTCATCTGAGTTTCATGCAGTGTTATATTCCAATTGATAACATCGCTGCTGAACGACATTAAGGACATCAAACTATTATAGTGTGTCCAGAGGAGGGTGACCAAGGTGGTGAAAAGTCTCGAGGGCAAGACTTAGGAGGTGCGGCTGAGGTCGCTTGGTTTTTTCAGCTTGGAGAAGAGAAGGCTGAGGGGTGACCCCATCGCAGTCTACACCTTCCTCAAGGGGGGCAGCAGAGGGGGAGGTGCTGATCTCCTCTCTCTGGTGACCAGCGATAGGACACAAGGAAATGGAGTAAAGCTGCATCAGGGGAAGTTCAAACTGACATTAGGAAAAGGTTCTTCGCTGACAGGGTCGTCGGTCACTGGAACAGGCTACCCAGGGAAGTGGTCATGGCATCAAGCCTGTCAGAGTCTTAGTCATATGGTTTAGTTTTAGGTAGTCCTGCAAGGAGCAGGGAGTTGGACTAGATCCTTATGGGTCCCTTCCAACTTGAGATATTCTATGATTCTATGAAATCTTGATTAAAAATTATCTTATTGTAATATAGAATTCACTTAATATGGTTTTGTGCAATGACTGTCATCTTATAATAGCATTTTTTTTTCTTTTGCCACAGATATGAGAAAAGCTCTTTCCAGAGATACGGAGAAGTTATATTTATTATACCTCTGCCTCATCCTGTAAGACCAGAAGACATTGGGTAACTGTAAGCTGTGATTCTCAGGCAACTTACTAAGAGTGTCAGGTGTCTTCTCCCCCTAGCCCCCAAGAACTTACGGATGAGAAATCTTAGGCTCAATGTTTTTCCCCATGAAATACCAAAAAGCAATATTGAGAGTCTTACTAATGCTGCTTCTGTTGGTAATGGCTGCATACTCCTGCACTTACACCATTGTTTTTCCTTTCAAATATTGGAAATTCAGAGACTATTAAAATGGAATTACCTCATGTATGGCGTTTTCTGGGTTTTCTTTCAAACCAAAAATAACTGAAATCAGTAACAGTAAAAACTCTTCAAATGCATTTATTCATGACCAACGAAAATACTGTACAATACCCAAGAAACACAGCAGGGGAAGGCAATGTATTAATACTTGCATAGAAGATAAACCTGTTATACCTAATGTAGAAATGTCTTTTCTCTCTTCATGGCACAGGCACGGGACTGAACTTAGGTTCACTGTTGATTTGAAAAAGCCAGACAACCAAAGCAGTTGAGGCTTTCTCTCCACCATGGACCAGATTCAAGACCAATTCTGTGTTCTGAGTACCCATATATACCTTAACACGCTGTGTCTGCTGAAGTAAGCTGTGGTAAAGATTTCTTGTTTTCTCATGCTCTTCTTGCTCAATTTTAAGGTCAATGTAGGATTTCCAAAGAACCTGCAAGAGAGAAGTCTCTCTGTATTAATTACTCAATCCCCCTCCCCTGTTCTTTGTCCTAGTTTTTCTCTCTCCATCTGTCGCACTCCCTGTCCCCATCTTTATCCTTCCTTCCTTCTTCCTCTCCTTTTTCTGTCTGTCCTTTTGTCCTGCTCCCTGACCCTATTTCTTTCTCCATCTCACTGTCCTTTTTTCCCTGTACCTTTCTGTCTCTGCTCCTCAGTCCTTGTCCCTTGTTTTACTTTTCTCTTTATAATCCTCTGTCCTGTTCCCCATCCCTCTTTCTCGATCCCTCTCTGCTGCTCCTGGCTCCTGTCTTACTCTCCCCCACCCTTCTCTCTCGCTCTCTCTGTGTCCTTCTTGTGTCTCTACCACTGTCCTGCTCCCTGACCCTCTTTTTCTCATTCTGTCCCAGTGTACTGCTCCCTGACAATCTTTCCCTCTGTTGCTCTGTCCTTCTATCTGTCCTTCTCCCCCCTGCCCCCATTTCTCTCATGTTCCCTCTTCCTTTTTTGTTCTCTGTTGCTCTGCCCTGCTCCTTGTCTCATTGTTTCTCACTGTATCCCTCTGTCCCACTCCCGACCCCTATTCTTTTTTAATCCCTCTCTGTCATGCTGCCCATTCCAGGGTTTTTTTAATCTCCATCCTACTCCCTGTCCTTATTTTTCTTTCTCTGTCCTGCTCCCACTCCCTCTTTCTGCCTCTCTTCCTCTGTCACTGCCGCTTCTTTCTCCCTCTCTGTCCTGCTCCCCCCTTTTTGTTTTCCTTCTTGCTGTGCTGCTGTCCTTTTTCTTGTCCCTGTCTTTTCTGTATTTCTCTTGCTGTCCCATTCCCTGCCTCATGCTTTCTCTCTACACCCCCGCTGTCCAGCCAGCTGCCACTTCTCCCTCTCCCTCTTTCTCTTCTTGTGTCCTGTGCTCTGCTCCTCATTTTTGGCAGCCTCCACCTCTGCTCAGCAGCCCATCGCTCCAGGAGCCAGCCAGCCGCCTGTCTGTTCCCGCCAAACTGACGAGCATGGCTCTGGGAACGATTGCCGAGGTGTCTCAGGGGCAGGGGGAGCGTTGGGGACCCTGAGCCCCAGAGCAAACTCGCTCCCGGG
>VYZW01021031.1:11344-24113 GCA_013401315.1 Balaeniceps rex | reverse complement strand
GGTGGAGCAGAGGTCCCCCCCGCAGCCCATGGAGGTCCATGGTGGAGCAGATGCCCACCCCGCAGCCCATGGAGGTCCATGGTGGAGCAGATGCCCACCCCGCAGCCCGTGGCGAAGACCACAGCGGAGCAGGTTGTCCCCCTGCAGCCCATGGAGGTCTACAGCGGCGCAGGGTTCCCCCCTGCAGCCTGGGGTGAAGACCATGGCGGAGCAGATACCCACCCCACAGCCTGTGGAGATGCATGGTTGAGCAAAGGTCCCCCCTGCAGCCCGTGGTGAGGACCACGGCGGAGCAGAGGTCCACCCCACAGCCCCTGGAGGTCCATGGTGGAGCAGAGGTCCACCCCGCAGCCCATGGTGAAGACCGCAGCGGAGCAGACGCCCACCCCACAAGCCCATGGCGGTCCATGGTGGAGCAGACACCCACCCCACAGCCCATGGAGGTCCATGGTGGAGCAGACACCCACCCCACAGCCCATGGCGGTCCATGGTGGAGCAGACGCCCACCCCACAGCCCGTAGAGGACCCCACGCCAGAGCACGTGGCTGTGCCCGAAGGAGGCTCTGACCCCACGGAGAAGAGCCCACACTGGAGCAGGTCTTCTGGCCCCACAGAGGACCCACGTTGGAGCAGTCCATTCCTGCAGCCTGTGGCAGGGACCCACGCTGGAGAAGCTGGAGGAGGACTGCCTCCCACGGGAGGGACCCCAGGATGGAGCAGGGGAGAGAGCAAGGAGGAAGGAGCGGCAGAGACAACGCGAGATGAACTGACCCCAACCCCCATTCCCTGTCCCGCTGTGGGTGAGGGGGTGGAGAAATCGGGAGTGAAGTTGAGCCCGGGAAGAAGGGAGGAGTGGGGGGAAAGGGTTTTAAGATTTGGTTTTATTTCTCGTTATCCTGCTCTGACCTTTGATTGGCAATAAATTAAATTCATTTCCCCCAGGTCGAGTCTGTTTTGCCCATGACGGTAATCGCTGAGTGATTGCCCTGTCCTTAGCTCGACCCACAAGAGCCTTGCATCCCATTTTTTTCTCCACCCCCTGCCCAGTTGAGGAGGGGGGAGTGATGGAGCGGCTGGGTGGGCACCCGGCATCCAGCCAAGGGCAACCCACCACAACCCTAAAGCATCCCGATCCCACGGGATCCACGGAGACGTCCCCAGCACTGCCGAGTGACAGGTCCTCTGTCCACCAGCCCAAGGTCTAGAGGTGCAAACTCAAAGTCCCACCACCGCTCTACGGCACCACCCAAGCTCGGCACCGTGTCCTCGCCTGCCGGCACATCCCCGACCGCCACCGGCTCCCGTTACGGCAGACGGACGGTGCCAAAGGATACGGATTTGCACACTGGCGCGTCTCACCGTAGCTGCCCCGTGAGTAAACGAGCTGGCTGCCGGTTATCTTCGTAGTTAAGCCAACTCTGAGCCTTCCCCCGAACATCTATTTCAAGACAGCGGCACCCAACACTGTTATCCCAAGCTCGATTCCGTCAATCCCCAGAGCACCCGGCACGCCGAGATGGATGGCGGAGACGGCAGGACCTGGTGTTAGCGGCTACACAACTCAGAAGAGTTGTTGAAGAGAAGTTTAGCTATTCTAAGTCAGAAAAATGACATTTTTTTCCCATTCTACTATTACTTTTCAACTACAGTCCCAGATTTAAGCATCCTATAGCTACGACCCGAGCATGAGGCTGTTTCTACCCTTGCAGTTTGAGAACGAGAGAAGATTTGATGCCCACTCTCTACCCCAGCCTAATACTTGCAAGAGCTGCTCTTTTCCTGGAAATATAAAGTTTTTTCCCCCCAATTTTGTTTCTTGCTGTCCACTAACAAAAAAATCCTCCGAGGTCAAGGCATTCCTGGGGCGGCTGGATATTTAAAATACGGCCTTTCCCACCCGACACTTCAGAAAGGCGATCGCTCGTCGTGTCTGGGCTGTGTCTGTAACCATACACACCTCAGAGGTTATTATTATTATTGGAGATAATAAATTACCGGAGATTAAATTATTGGCGATAATAAAACTCCCATCTAGCCCAAACATTCAGATGTCACAAAGCCAACCCAGTACTTGTAAAGCTGAAGCCATGAAAAAGCAACAGTTGTGTATTCGGGGTGATTTTCCCCCATTTATGACCAAGCCTTTTAGGGCAAACTACCAGAAACAAAACACTCTTAGAAGAGCAATTTCTAGGTAAAAGCACCAAAACCCATCACATTTGTGGCCTACTTTCCCGAGCTGGGTGGAATACAAACCCCCAAGAGAAGGCAGCTCTGCACGGCGCTGTCTGATGAGCATCTGAGATGGGAGCAAGCTCCCAAAAACACCCAACTGAGCAGAAAGTGGCCAAATTCGGACTCGGCGGCAGCTGTGGGAGACCACCGGGACTCGCCCCCGCCTTGGCCGAGGGGTACGGGAGATACAGCTAAGCACGTACGTGAAGGGGAGCAAAAAACCTCGCGTCTGATATTCTTAAATATGAGAGAAATACACCCCAGATACAGAAAACTCTGAATTAATTCACGTGCGTGAAGCTTCTCCCTGACCTTGCGCTCTCACCTCAGCTCTCCGCTCTCTGCCTCTTATTTTCCCTGATGGAATCAGCTCCCTTGGTGAAGCGAATTGAAATTTGGCATCGAATGAAATATCAGGACAACCGAGTTTGATCCAGCCTTAACGAAGCTGAAGGCTCGTTTAACTCTGTCTCTACTCACTCGCACCGGCAAGCGCCTATCGGTAAATCTGGCAAACCCAGGGACACGTGCGCTGCGGCTTGTGGGAGATTTACTCAATCCAAAGCACTCGAGAAGATGACGAGCGCAGCTCATCCCCGGCTGTAATTAATTCCTGCAGTCCTGCTTTGCATCACCTTCTCTCCGGTGACAGCCCCAAAAGAGCCATTACTGCCCCAAAAATGCTGGAAATAAGCCGCACCCCGTAAATCACGCACTTCTCGGCACAGGAGTAAAATTGAGGATAATTACCTGAAATCAGAGTTGACCCTTCGAGGTGTTCGGTTCTTCTTCACCAGCTGAATCCTCTGACCTTCATTTTCGAAGCTACTATTGAAAGAAAGATCTGCAAGGAAAAGAAACGTACGTTAATTCAGAATTAGAGCCAAAAAACCATCGCTGACTTTTATCCTTCGCCTTTTTTGTTCTCCAGATTTCTATTTTTATTTGTAGGTAACGACGCGTACGAGTCAGAAAACCAGAAACCCTTGACGATGAAAAGCATCGCAACGCAGATGTGGATGGGCGAAGGGATCCAAGACAACGGTCCAGACCGTCATCCAACGCGTGGACGCTTTGGAATTTAAATACACTGAGGAAAAAGTGATTTCATTTGAGCTAACCAACCCAATACACCTCTTTTTGAGAGCTCCAATGAGCACAGGTCCATTCCCCTGCGTTAAGCTTTCCCCAAACAAGAAAAAATAACCTGCAGGTTACTCAAAAAGGTCTTTCCAGCCCAAGAGTCCTGGAAAGCGGTTCCAAACCCTGGGTTTAACCCAACGCCTGGGAGCGCTGCCCAGCTTTAGGCATCTCAAAGCCTGGCTTAGCAGCTCACAAGAAGTCTCGAACCCATCCGCAGCCCCAACGCAAGAACGGCGCCAGCTCACGCTCCGTCTTTTCACAGAAACTACCTAAACAAAGCATCAAACACGAGATTTAAGTTCCTACCGCAAAGGCGATCCCTAGGAAGATGACCGTAACCACAACCAACGCCTTTTTCGCATCGCTTGTGCTCGTGAAACACCCACCACGCCTCCAGAGCCAGCTCGACGTATGTTAGAGCCAATAAATAAATGAAACTATTTAAAAAAAAAAAAAAAAATCTTTAATTTCATTCTCAGGGGCAGGACAGACCATAAAGGCAACGCTTTTTCCCCCAACAAAAGGAATTCAGCACACAGGAACGCATAAAAAATATCCAGGAGGCCAAAGAAGGACCGGCTTAACAGCTCCGACGAACTTTAGGCTCAGCCCTAACGAGCGGGCGTGGAAAATTTAGCTAAAGCGAAGCGGGACTCGCCTGCCCCGGGGTGAGAAATACCGATGGCTGAAAGCGATGTCTGGAGGTCTCCTGCTCGCAGGAGAAGCCTGCTCGGCGTCAGAAGTTCCAACAGGTTGCTCAGGGCTTTGTCACACCGCAGCAATTACCGCCAGGTTTTAATTGACATTTTAGTGCTGGCTTTGGAGAGGTTCAGCTGATCTTACGAGTGCCATACTCACTCTTTACTCACAGTTTGCCGCCCATTCGGCTTCTTAACAAAGCCCAGCCCGGAGGAAGGCGGACACCGAAGCAGCTCGAAGGATAACACACGCAGCAAACCCTGCACCAGGCTAAACGAGCTCGTTAAATACTCTCAACACCATTTCTTCTCGGAGATGACCCAGCAGCTCCCCGCAGGCAGGTAAAGCCACCCAAAGCTTGAAACACCCAGCGGCGCCGCGTGCTTCTGCCTACCTACGCTTTCTGATACAGCTCGTGGTCCGTTCTGGCCAATTCCGGTCCTTTTTAGTGATTATAAACCTAAAAACCCCTCAATTCTGCTCTCCATTCACAGAGCTGCTCCGCGAATGCCACAAGTTACAATTATATCACCGAGCACACTTATCTGAGAAAAGAAAACAGATGAAATCGCAAATACGGATTGGTTTTTTCCTTCCAAATACTATTTTTTTTTTCCCACCTAGTGACAGCCGCAGCCTCGAATGGATGCAGAAGGGATTTGTTTTCACCTCTGGTTCCCAAAGACCAAACTCAGAAGCTTGGAGGAAGAGGCCATTTGCTTAAAATACATTTTTTTAAGAACATAATTTACCTTCTGCATGTTCAGTGGCTTTTAAATTTCCTTTGGGGCAGGGGGGGGAGAGGAATAACTCTGAAGAGCGACTCTTCCTTCGGCAGCAGCGTTCACCAGTTTCCTACAAAACCACTTCCATATAGTATTAAAATAAATAAATTTTGAAATAAATCAATCAAGACCTTCAGTCTTCTAAAAATCTACACGGTTTGACCGCTGCGGCACCAGAAATTTACGTTTTCAGACTTCAATTCTTTCTCCAGCATCCCCTGTACCGTTCCAGCAGTTCAGACCTCCAAGAACAGCGTTTACTTACGGGAGGAAGACGCCGGATCTTCCAGTAAGGTTTGCATCTACAAAACCAAGCTAAAATCGGTGATTTAAAAGGTTTAACACTACCGATCTTTGCTGTTTTTTCCCCCCCCATCAGAACAAATCTGAACGAGCAGGTGCCGGTTACAGGCTGGCAATCACGTTAACTCCTGGGGCGGGGGGGAAAGTTTCCACCCTGATTAACGCATGCATTGAAATCAAGACTTGAAGAGTACAGGGCGTAAGGGATGTCACAAAACCCCCAGAAACAGTAAAAATAAGTATTTTTTTCCCTAAAGAAAGGCTAAGGCCAAGAAAACAAACGCTGCAAATGCTTCATGTAGTATCTGAAAATAGAGTTACATAGGAAAAGGTTCGTATCAAAGCTAGAATAATCGCCTCGTAACGAATTATCCCTTAACTGAAGGGCTTGGGGGAACAGCTGGAATACGTTTACCCAATTTACCTGGAAAGTCAGAGGGAAAAATTAGGATTTAGCAGGTCCTTTGCGTGAAGAAAGGGGGGTTTAACTCTAAAAGGTTGGCATTTGTCATTTCATCGTTGTTAAACGACAGAGTTTTCCTACAAATGGACTTTTTCCAGCAGAGCCTGACTTTTTAACACTGAATTAGCGAAATCCAAGGTATCGTACAAAAGCCCTGGTCACCTGCTCTTCAGAAAGAGTCATTAAAAAAAAAAGAGGTATTAAAAAAAAAAACAACACAAAACTCAGCATTTTTATGTTTGCTGAAGGAGAAGAACATCTGTTCTGCAGCATCCCAGGGTTTCAGGCGACGGTTTCTCTCCCAACTAAACCAACCGCACGGCGCAGACCTCCGATTTCTGGAAGAGCAAAGACTAACGACGTGTGCCAAAACGAGTTACGGCCGTTCCTGACGCTCTTATACACCGGAAAAATCCGATTGTATTTCATCACCTCCACAATCAACCAACACACACAAGATTTTACACTCAAAGCGCATATATAACATAACGTGATTAACCTTAATCCTTACAGCATCACAGCTTTACTAAACAAAATAATTTTCCTGACGTTTTACGCATTCTTACATTTTCCACTAAAATTCACCCCTCAGCCCCTCCTAAGATGCCCCCACATTTTCCAGCAGCACGCTTGCTAACGAGGAACCTGCTAATATTGGCCCTGGAAATCATTTAAGTGCTTCTCCTCACCTGGAATTTCCTATTTCGAGCCCATTTTGTTCCTATAAATCCATCGAGGTCCCACCTACGTTCCCCTAACGAGGAAAAACGTCCGGGAGAGGGCAAGACAGCACTCACCTAGCACGGAGAGGAGCTTCAAACCCTCGTAGGAAAGCAAAAAACCCTTTGCAGATACTCCAAGGTGATAAATACGATGGCAAAAAGGCAGATGTCGGTATCGCCAAGGCTCGCTGCTCCCTCTGCTTCGGATCTGCAGAGCAGGGAAGGTCTTGGGTCTCTCCCTCCGATGTCTCCACCTCCGATGTCCATTCTGGGACAGCTCTGCAAGCTCCGCGGCCTCCCAAGACCCTCTGAACCTCTCAGGTTTGGGTCATCCTCAGAAAAATCCCCATCTCAAGGTTTCTACACTCTTTCTGCACTTCTGGAGTGTCCTGAACTACTCATCGTGTCCCCAAAAAGGCTTTAAGAGAAGCAGGAGACCCTCAAAAAGACGTTGCCTTCCAGCTAGTGCCTCACGTCCAGCCTGGAGACCGTTCTTTACCTCTCCACTTTGAGTCTCGTCTCCATTTAAGTGACCAAACGATCACCAGCTGAGAGGAGGTGACCACCAAGAGATATCCCAGGCTTCAACGTCTCACCTCCGTGGGACCTATCAGCTCCGACTCGATCCACAAGGCCACCCGACGCCGCGCCCGCCAAAAAAATAAAGTTAAAAAAAATTAAATTGACACCGAGAGCAGATATCTTGGCAAAACCACTTATTTTGTCTGGGAAATCTTATCTCCACGAAGGCTGTTGGAGCAAACGAAGGCTGCGCTCTGCGGGGTTCGTCTAGCTCCGGGACAGAAAGACAATTCAGTTGAAAACAGTCACAAGACTCAATATTTTCCACATGCTGCAGTTGGATTTTACTCACCCCGAGCCACCGCTAACACACAAGCGACGCTCTACCACCAAGATCCCCTGCTAGGATTTCAAAGGGCGTAAAAATTAGCATTAAAACCTCCGTTTCCCAGCAAATCGGGTGGGGAAAACCCACCCGAAACAAGCCCAGAAGGGAGAGCAGTCGGCACGAAAATACGCATCTCAATTCGCGATAATCATCACAAAAATAAATCCCAAGGTCGTGTGGGGTCCAAATATTTGTGCGTGTAGAGAAAACCGCCCCAGGAAGCGCCACGTAGGCCGGTGGTCACCGATTTCTTCTGGCAAGCGCCCTCTGATTTCCTACGAGCCACGACAGCCTGCGCAGCTCTGCCGTAACGCAGCGGAAAGCTGAATTTCAGTTCCGTATATCCATACGTACCTCTCCTATACATTTTCTCAGCTCGCAGCCACATGCTTTATTCTTCCGAGACTCGGGGTATCTCAGCCCTCCAGATCTGAATTAATTCATCCACCTAACGAGCTTCGCTCCGGAGGCTCAGACACTTCCAAACCAGATTTTTCTATTAATTAACGCTTCCCAATTTCTCCCATGTAGCCTTTTTTTCGTGGTTTATATTCCAAGCACAATCCCTTTCGACTTTAGCGCTCCTTTAACAACGCCCCGAGTTTGACACTCGAATGAGAAGCGGCGACCGAGCGACCCTTGATCCAAGAGCCCTTCCCAACACCGCAAACAAGGGAAAGGAAAACATTGAATTTGCTCCAGGAATTGAATCCGAAAGCTTCGGTACAAGACGGTTTGTTCGTAAAGTCGCTGCTGAATGGGTCCCGGCTACCGACGGAATGAGAAGAGTTGACTTCAGGGAAAATAAAACCCAATTTTGCTCAATATATCACTTTTTGCTCCTTTTTTTACTCCACGACAGGCTGTTCTGTACCAAAACCAGCCACCGTGCCGATAAAGATACGAGCGTGTGCAGGCGCCATCTGATTGCACAACTTGAAAGCGGCCTTATCTCTCCGTTTGCTTTCATAAACCCCGTAAACACCAAACGAGAAACGATGTAGAAGGAATCGGGGAGGATTTAACCAAAACCATCGCTGTCGCAGTGCAGGATGGCCCCTCTCATGCTGTTTTGCAGTCAGAGAAATAAGAAAATAAGCGCTTTTGGTACCTGATTCACCCAGATCTCTAAATTTCCACATCAGCATCCAAAGCCAAGGGCGGCCGCAGACCCGGCCGCAACCCCGGGAATGTTATTTCGACGCTCCGAAGTCCGAGTCCTACGCTGGATATTGCTCGCCTGGGCTGAAGCCAAGGATGAGGCTTTTCCTAGGAAGAGCTAGCAAAACAGCGGATAATAAAAGAAAATAGGGAGTTACCGGTGTTTTGGATACCGAGCAAGGTTTTCCTCCTCCTTCCCCTGATCTCAGACACCTCCTGCGTTCACAGACCTTCGTCAGACGCCAGCACTAAACGCTTTTTACACTTTTCAATAAATCCGTGCCTGGACGAAGCTTAACCAGGAGTTAACGTGCACCAAATTGCGCCTATAATTGCTGCTCTAAAACATTCAGACCTGTGTAATATCAAACAGCTGCCAAAAACCCAGTTGCACTCAAGGCAATACACCAGCGTCAGCCCCAAATACCACGCAGCCTTTTTATTTTGGGGTAAAACCCGCCGTTTTCTACAGTAGGAGAACCTTAATACCTCTTGCAGGAGTTGCTCCCATTTTAAAGCAAGAAAATACATAGAAAAATCAGCTGGTTTAACAAAACCAACAGCAAACGAGGACAACGGCGACCAGGTTGTTTGCCCATCGAACCGGTTTGCTTCTCCGAGAGGAGGATTTCTGGGCGGGGAGGACACGGATGAGCGATATATCCCACAACCAGAGTCAGAACTGAAGTTAAAACTTGTTAAACCCAGCAGAACCTACCCCAGAATCAACGTTTTTGGTCATATAGGCAACGTCGTAAGTCATTATAGATGAAATCACAGGTACTTTAGCCCATGTCAGGGAAATAGAGGTATCCAATACGCCATACGAGGCAAATCCAATGTGCAAAGCCAAGACTTTTGCTTAAAATCACCGGGAAACATCACGCAAAATACATTTTCAGACAGTACTTTGCTTAAATTTCTCCTGCTTTTAGTACTCTGCAGTTTCTTCTCTACCCTAGAGGTAAATTCCCATTTCAATCCGCACATTACCTAGCCCCCGTATCAGATTTTCCCCGCTTTTCCAGCGAGTTACATACAGATACTCAAAATTTTTGCCAAAGAGACTAAATTTCTCCTTCTTGAGACGAACGGAACAAACTTCACCCCATCCCGTCCGGCAGAAGCGTAATTTAAAATCAATAATGTAGATTTAATAGCGAGTAAACTGCTTAAACGTGCTAGGTATGCGATTCAATTCAGGTCATCGGCCAGCTTACAGGCTGTGAGCATGTATTAGCGCTCCGTAGCCTGGGAAGAGTTTTCCCAACATGACGAATTTAGCCTCAAATCCTTTAATTAGCCGTCGGAGAAGCAGAGTATCCAGCTACGAACAGAGCTCCGCAGATTCAAAGCGCAATTAAGCCACAGGGATGGAAGAACGTTGCAGGGTGTTTCCCGGGTACGAGCTGCAGGTCGATGAGGTTTTACCTTGAGAATTAAGCAGTTTGTACCTGAAAAGGGTTTGTGCCCCCAAAATTGTCCTCCCCCAACCCAAAAATCAGACCCCGCCCCCCTCCAAGCATCCTTATTGTTGAATTTCTTTTAATATCACTGCTACCGAAGCTCAGAAGATAGCAAAAGTTTATCTAAGATCAATTCAGGGCCCCAAGCAATCGGACTCGGATCTTCGCGAGCCTCGACCGCAAAGTGGAGGTCACAAATGTATCTCAGGGAAGTTCTGATGAACGAGCAGACAGCAATTAAAAAGCGAAGCCAACGCATCTTAAATATCGAGCCTCGGTCTCCTCCGAGCAGCTCAGGGCACCGAGAGTCCCGCACGTGTTTGTATTTTAAGGGCGCTTACGCCAGCGGCACCCAACCTCGGCGATGAGCTTCAACCCGAACTCAGCCCTGGGGTCTTTCAAAGCCATCTGAAAGCAACTCGACTCCTCGTGCTTTCCCCAAACCGGTATTTTACCCTGCGTACAGTCACGCTGCGCCTCGGAAACGCGTTCTGGACTCGCAGTGTGAGACTCTGAGCCTGAAACGACCCAACTGCAATGTCAACTCTTTTCTTTCAAGGATTAAAAAGCTAAAACAAAGCCGTGAAAGGAAAACCAGATGCAAATACTCAAAAGTATTTTGTCCAAAAAAAAAAAAAAAGCAGAGATGGTTTTATATTCAAATTTCTGTCTGGCCAAGAGACTCGCGCTCTAACCCATCCCAGAAATTAGCCGTTTCCTTTCTCTTAATTGCAGAGACAGCCTTGAAAGACCTGAGAAATCACAAGTTTAGAAAGTATTAGCAGCTGCTGGTTTTGTTATTAGAACAAGTCTGATAAGGAGCCGTTAGCGGAGCGGGACTTTCTCCCCCTTCCCTCCCTCGGCGCGCTCAGCCACGACCAGAAGTTATCTTTAGCACGAGGCTGCGGCCAAAAAAGCCAATTTTCACTCCGTTAATTGATAATTCGGTACCGACAATTCTCAGAGTTGAGCGTACGAAGTCACGACGTTTTATAAACCACGTAAAAATTAATTCAAGAGTTTATCGCCAGAACAATCAACACCAACCTCAACATTTATCCAGGAGGGAAGACATTTCACGCAGCAAGAGGCTGCGGTGCCGGATGCGTGACTAACACCCGGACAAGTTGGGCAACGTAACATGGAGAGCACGTTTCTACTCCCACTTTAATTAAAATGGGAAGGAGCGACTCGGCGGAGAAGAAAACCCGGTGATCTGCTTCGGGGTCAGCGTGCCCCAAGCACGAGGGCGTTGTTAGAGGAGAGCCGGGGCTGCAAGAAAGCTCCAAGCTCCTGGCAAATTAAACAGGGATTTTTAGAAAGTCGTCAGGCTAACGAGCAACTCACACTCACTTGTAAATCACTCCGTCGCTGACAATAAAATAAACTTTCTCCGGCAAGGCGGGGAAGGCCACGTCCTCCTGGGTATGCTCAGAGTCGCAGGAAGATTACTCAGCGCTCCTGCTAATTGTTACCACGGAGTAAATTACTCATTTCAGTCTAAATTAGCTCGTAGGTGAGGTCAGACAACTCGGACGTCGCGTGCCAAAAGCCCCGAGCTCACGTTAACTGTGCAGACCAAGATCAGAAACCTCCCCAGGATGTCACACTCAGGTGCTGCAGGCCTTGGTTCAACCACGGCAACCCCCCCGCGCAGCAGCCTGATCTTTCGACCGCCCGAAGGAACACCGGGAATATTCCAGGGTGGAATATCGAGACAGCGTGGGGTTCATAAAGCAATTTCTTAATGGCGTGGGACAAGTCAACGGGCTTCTGAAGACCCACCCAGCGGGTGAGAAAGGCCATCTCCGTCCCGGTGATAAGAGACAGAGAGAGAGGAGGAGGAGGAGGAGGAGGAGAAGTGGCCGTACAGGAACACATCAAACATCAACCATCCCATCTCCAGTAAAAAAAAAAAAAAAAAAAAAAAAAAAAAAAAAAAAGAAGTGACCCTTCACAAATCCATCCTCCACACTTCCAAACCACCAATAAATCAGGAAGGTTTATTATTCAAAATAATTAAAGACCTCAGTCTTTACCAGGGACTTACTTTAAGTTGCTGCCTGTTCGTCGTCTCGCTACCGCTAAAAAGTCGCTACCGATGCACCTCGGCTCTTTTCCGGAGCTTTTCTGGGCTGTTTTGGTTTCGTGTTTGGTTTTTGTTTTTTTTTTGTTTGTTTGTTTGTTTGTTTTTTTTCAAGATCATTCATCCCTTTTCCTACACTATTTTTCCAAGCATACTGAAAAACCACGGGTGTGAACAGATGGATCTTCCTCCACTACGAGTTACTGCGCATTCCTACCTGGAGTCTCTCAATAAATCGTTAATCCACGGAGGGGTTAGCAACCTCCTTAAGCTTAGTTTTAAGAGAAGCCAGTTAAACTTAAGCTCTTGAAGGATGCCTCCGTATATTTTATCGATAACCAGGCTTAAAACGAGCATCTAAAAGAATTTCCTTCTAAAAAAGTCAGGTTGACCGTAAGAATTAGGATCCTATATTCGAATGCTGAGCCTAAAATAACCTCACTGTTAGGCTTGGCTTTTTTAGAAGCACATTTTGGGCTCCAAACCTTTCGATATCAGCCTTGCAATCACAACTACGCTGCGCCCCGTCGCTCTAGCTGAATTCGCATTCCTCTTCAGCCCACGTCTGTAGATACCGAGAGACCGCAACTGCTCAGCATCGCATTTTTCAGGCGCTATCAATAGTCCGCAAGAACACGGCACTCCCGAATAGCCGCCTTTCCCGGAGAAACCTAACTGGAAGCTGAGGTAAGAAAGGACAAGCCAAGGTCAGACCAAAAATAGCCGATTTTTTAAAAAAAAAAAAAAAAAAAGGAAGGGGAAAAAAAGGGGGTTTTACAATGAACAATGCACGGCC
>VYZW01021031.1:0-11166 GCA_013401315.1 Balaeniceps rex | reverse complement strand
AGCCGATTTTTTAAAAAAAAAAAAAAAAAAGGAAGGCGAAACAAAAGTGGTTTTACAATGAAAAATGCAGCGCCCTTAACTGGTTAAATCTGTCCTCAGACATGGAAAAAACCGTATTAAAACCAGCACGGTAGTTAAAGCAGTTAAAAGCAACGCTGCTGGGCTCAGAAGAGGAGGATATTAGATCACACCTAAGGCCTAGAAGTCATTCTGGCTCCCGTTAAGAGTAACATCTGTTAAGCAAAGACCTATTTTACTCACCCTTACGCAGCTGCAAGGCTCTAAAAAGAGACGATACCCCCCAAAACCCGCTCCAAACACCCTGCCTAGCAACGATACATCCCTCTCAGCCGCTTGTACCTTAAAGGGGGTGTCCGAGGTGTCACCAAAGTGCTTCAAAAATTCACCTATAACTCCTCGGGCTCCGCAAACAGTTGGAATTTCCCCCCCACCCCGGACTAGGAGAGCGATCGGCAGCTCTGCAAACAAACACCCGTCAACAGGCACAAGGTCAGGCTCATCTGTAAATACGTCGGCTCCGACTCCACGGCAGGAATAAGGGGCAATCTTGTTTTTCTTGTAACCCGATATGGTTTTTATAGGGAATTCTTCTGTCCAGGACAGCGTCCAGCCCTAAATGCAGGCAAGGAGAAGCAGGAAAAGGCTCTTCGCTACCTGTATTCGACAAACTGACCCTGCTCCGCTGCCTTTGTGCTCAGAGATGTCCGAGTTTCGCAGTTCAGATGTCTGGTTTTGCTAGCAACGGGACAATAAATCTCATTTTTCCCCTTTTCACTCTTTATCCTCCTTTTTCCCAGCCCATACCAGTGACTTTGCGGGCAGAGGCGGCGTTCAAAAGCAGAAAGCACCACTTCACAAGCAGAAAATAGAATGAAATAAAAAGAGAAGAGATCAAACTTTGTCCTGCAGAGCAGCACCGTGCCTTTCCCCTTTGCTCTTGCCCCCAGGGGGAACCGGATCGTGCCCAAATTAACTCCAGTTACACCCCAATTCAGTAGGAAAGGATCGCGCTGGGGGTTTGGGAGCAGCACAAAGTTGGGAATCGCCTCCTTAAATCCATTGAAAATAACGGTGATGTTTAGTTCTGAGCTAGCAGCGAAGCTCAAACCCTATTTTTAGCATTCATCCCTTTTACCCATCGCCGAACTCTTCCCGAGCTCCCTAAACCAGAGCAAAACATCAAGTTATCGAGCGCACCCGGGCTGTAGACACTCAGGTTTTACAGGCGAGGTCGGCACGTACACTGACGCGCTGGAAACCTACCTACACATTCCAAAAAAAAAAAAAAACACCAACCAACCAACCACAAACATCTCCTGTAACCTTTGGACCAGCGATTTGCACCCTAATCCCGTCCTGTCCCCATCGGCGTTAAACTCTGGACTCCAAGAACCAACTTTGCCTACGCTCGGCAACGTAATAAAGACGCGGCTTTGCTGCCTGCAGCATAAAACCAAAATATATTCGGTGCTGCGCGCAGAGGGTTTGAGATCTTGCGACCAGCACGTTCCTGCTGCTGTTCCAGTAGACAAATACGAGTGTTTTATCACTTAAATCTCACAAACAGGGAAACACCTACCGGACAGGAATTAAAAACACTTCATAAAAGCAAATCTAATACAACCCGAGATGATAATTTACACTGACGGTGATTTTTTGTGCTGGCAAAAAACCCGCCTCTGGCACCAAACCCTTTAACTTCAGCATCAGCTTCGGCGGAATGAATATTCCTTGTGCTAAATTTAAGAAAATTATCACCGACAGCCGCTCTGCATTGTTTTTTCCCCTCGCCCTTAGGAGGGGATGAAATACTGGGGAGAGCCCTGAGCATCAGGACTCAAAGGATTAGGTCAAGTGATTTAAAGGCAAGCGATTTAAATTGATTTCTTTTTATTTTCTTTCTTTAAGTGGGAAATTAGCACCTACTCGGCAGCGGGCAGAGTCACTCAGTCCAGAGGAGCGGGGGAAAGCCTCGCTTGAGACTCTGAGCTCCCTCCAAAACTGCAGCTGGGCTCCCTGGATTGGATTTATTATAGTTTCACCTTCCAAAAAAAGCTACTTAGAGACAATTTGAGCACAAATCTCGATCCCTGCTCCGCCGCAGTCCATGCACCCGCACGTAATTAATGAGGGGATACCAGGAGCAGCGCAAGTTCCTACTTTTGAGGCAGAAACTTCCTTTAAACTTACCACCAGCAGCGCGGTGGGGTTCAGAGGAGCCTTCGGGCACCGGGCACGGATCCCCGTTACGGCACCGTCTCCAAATTACGAGGAACCGGTCGTTCCACCTCTCAGGTCCAGCCAAGTTGGACGGAAGCAAAGCCGGTTTTCCGTGAGAGGAAGAGAGATGCGAGCTCACCGTTTGATTTTAAACACAGCTGTTTTCAACCCTCATCACCAACTCCGCAAAAGGAACTTTACAATAAAACCTAAAATTTTGATTCTGCCAGAAATCAAGGGTTTACGTACAGAACAGGATGCTTTTAAGGATTTTTGTCCGTAGGAAGAAGAGGGAAAAGAAAGCCTTGCTACAAGCCTGATGTCGCAGCCAGCTCGCTGGCGAGCCAGGGCTGCAATGCTGGGATGTTTTCGAAGCGGAATTGCTGCTTATTTCATCATAAGCCTCCAAGGTTCCGCTCCACGGGACCCAAGCTCACGCTGCCTCCGCAACTCCCTTTCCTCGGAGCCATCGGATAACCGGATAAACCAGCCCGGCAAAGGATTTCCAAAGCAGGGATGCTGTTGGTGAAGAAATTTCCTGACCCATCCGCAGCTACTCTGCGCCTAGCTTGTTAAAAAAGAAAGGAACCATGACAAGTAATTTAGTGTTTTGTATATTTTTTGTAACGACAATCAAGACCTGCCAGCCAAAAAAAAACCCCAAACCTCCTATAAATTACGCTCCTTTCAAATCATCCTCTTCCAAGACAAAAATTCATATGTAAAAGACGAAGAATGACCGTTTTCAGGTAGTTTAGGAAAAGAAGAGGTGCACTGAGCTCAGGAAAGCTGGACCTACGAGGACAAGCAGTCTCATAGCAGCTATTTAGTACCGGTTTTTAGAAAGCCTGCAGCCCAACACAGGTTTTTATTGTTGAGTATCTCCTATTTGATCAATTACCACTCGTATATTAATTAAAGACAACCCCACGGGTCCGATTTCCCATCGCTCCGGTCTTATGCAAGTAAGGGGTGGAGGCGCGGAGTAAAAGGGACTTTGCACCGCGGAGCTTAAAGCTGGGCTTAAAGTTTCAGGAGCCAGTGAGTTGAGCAGAGCCGGCCCGTCTCACAGCCGCTCTCAACTCCCAGGGTTTCAGTCACTGCCACTCAGCCGAGAAAAACTTCCTGCCCCAAGGATATTATTTTTTAAGGGTTATTCCTCTCGCTTTAATACCTCTTCAGCCCGTCAAATTAGCATAAAGAGGACAACGGGGTGATTAAGAACCCTCTCATGACTTTCCAAGAAGGAAGGTGCTTCAGGGACGTGGCGTTCGTCCTGCTCAGTGTTTTAATTCGCTGCACTGTGTTCTCTGTAAAGATGCAGAAAAGAAAGTAAAAGGAGCTACGCAACCCAAAACGTGAAGAAGGAGTAAAAATTTGAGGCCACCTACCCAGCCTGGCTGTGGTTTTTGGCCCTGCGTTTAATTTAAATAAATATAAACCCTCAATTCTTCACTCTGGTTTTGCAAATTGAAAGTACAGCTCAAGAGAGGACGGGCACGGCGCGAACATTGCGGAAAAAGGAATTTTGCTTTGAGGGTAGTCCCGGGGAAAGACGTCTCCGTGCAGAGTCCTTCCCGCAGGACGAGCGGCCGCGGGGCTAAGCCAAGGCTGACTCCAAAACCCTCCGCTTGAGCCGAGCTCAGCCTCACATCCCTACGACCCACCAGGAGACCGTGGAAGCAGCGCTGTGCCCGTCGGATCACCCCCCTGCTGTGTCTGTAGCGGCCAGAAACGGGGAGGAAGACCTTACAGCAACAGAAATCATGGAGAGAGGAAGAAATAATGAGTGCACACTGATTTTGAGAAGTTTTGGGGGCACTAAAGCTTCTTTTTCTGGTGTGACAGAGCCCACGGCTGCTCTGGAAGAACAACCAGATATCAAAAGAGTTTTGGGGGCGTAGCTGCAGAAAATGAAGGAGAAGCATTTAAAACTTGACCTGTAACCATCAACCGAGGATCTTTACCATAAACCAATGCTCCTACCACGCAGACACGGGTTCCCTGCGCCTCTACGCCGCAAACACATCCTCAGCATCTCTTTTTTTTTGTTTTTTTAAACAAAGGTAAATTGCAGAAACCCAAAACGAGGTGAAAACAACTTTCTCCTCGCTTCTCCGGAAAAAAAAAGACGCAGTTATTCATCCGCCTGCGGTGCCGCCCGGCTGTCCCGCTCCTCTCCCAGCCCAAAATAACCCCTCAGCGCAGGATTTAAAAAAAAACCAAACCAAAACCAAAATAAAAATACATTTCCCCACGTGGCTGCGCAAGTGTTTTTGAGCTGGAGGGAAAACAGCACAGTACCAGAGCGAGAGGAGACGCTTCAGACCGGGAACACCCTTCGGTATCTGAGCTGCTACACCCCAGCTCCGTCCGGGGAGGAACGATCCGAATTACCGGGCGATAACGTTTGTTGACACGACCAGCGACGCGTGGGTTTGCTACGGAGCAGGCAGAACCCCTCCCTGGGGTGAGATCGCCTGCATTTCACTAAAATTAAGTATTTTTAAGGTTCAACCAATCTTACCTGAAGTCAAGACCTACCCAAAGATGAACCGAGTCGCGCCTGCGACTCCAGCAAACAGAAAAGGATAAAAAGCGACGCTCGCTCTGCACCACTTCCACTTCTTTTCAACCCAAAACTTCCCCAGGAGACCGCAGCTCAGCAGCGGCGGCACGGGGCTCCGGTTACCGGCAAACTCCTTCCCTACGGAGCTCCAGCTCTGGTCATGTCTTAGGGTGGGAATATATCCCAGCACAGACATCTGCGGGCTGAGCGTCTCTACAAACACAGGTTTTATTAAAAAATAAATCAAACTGCACATTCCTGAGCCAAACGTCGGATCCTTCTGCTCACGTTGTAGAAAATAAGGTGTGAAAACACCTCAAATATTCAATTTTTTTCCCCTAGCATCTTACCTCCCTAATCCTCCGCTCTCTTTACCATTAATTTTTCCCGCAAGGATTCGCCTCGCAAGAAGCGGCTGCTCCTGATGAGGGAAAACAGGGAAAAAAAGCCCCAACAGCAGAGCGAATCGCGAACGTTTCGACAGTCCGCGAGATCACAGCTCGTTAAATAGTTCATTTATTGCCCTGCATTTCCTATAATTCATTTATTATGAACTTACGGATTACTCCATAAATAATCTGTAACCCTGATCGCTCCAAGCGCGCCGCGAATCTCCGGGATAAATCAACTCCAAAAAGCTCAAAGAAGTTTTAAACGTTATTTTCATTAGCGGGTTATGACATAATTTACGTTCCCAAGCTTGTTTTTCTTTCGTATCTCGGTTATTAAAGCCAACGTGCCGGCAGACAATAATTAAATTAAGCCAACGCGATACTGTAAGAGACTATTTAATTGCTGAAGTACCCAGGTTTGTTTAAACGTATAATTGCTTAATTATGCGTACATTCATTTAACATTATTCAGATTTTTTTTGAGCACGCTGCTCACCCCCTAAATACGGCAAAAAACTGACCTATAAATCTCCAGTTTTAATTTCATTCGGCATCCATTCACATAAAACACAAACCGCTTCGTTAGCGCTGCTCCGTGCCCGTCTGACCCCCCTCGCAGCTCGCTAAGCCTAATAATCCATCAGCGCTAACGAGGACCCACGCGTCTGAAGTGCAACTTTACGCTAAGTCAAATAAACCAATTTTGAAGTCGGGTGAAGGCGGTTTTGCTCCAACAACTCCCCCAGAAGTCGGACGGTGAGGTCACATCAGTCCACTCAGGCTAAAATCCAACGTATTTCAATTACCCTTCTGCTAATCGCTAATTCTGCCCGATTCACAGATATTTTTATAACCCCCGAGACGTGCTACACGCCGGCCACCTCTAGATCTGGGAGGAAAACCACCCCAAATTCTTGTTTTCAGCGATTTGCTGAAATCTCAGGTTTTAGCCGATTTACCACGGGGAAACCCGCAAGGATCTCGCACCACACCCAGAGCGTCGGTTAAAATATTACGGCAAAAAGCAAAAATAATTTGCGATCGGGGACCACGGACCTGTCCCAGGACATTCTTGTTTCGCTCGGCAGCCGCCCCACGTGGACCACGTTTGCTTTGCAGGCTCCAAGACCCCTTCGCTTTCCACGGGACACCAGGTTTTGGGGTATTTTGTCTTAAAAACATCAAATTTTATTACTTTGCGGGTTCGATATTGTCATTAGAGGAACGCCTCTAAGCTGCGTTAGAAACTTGCAAGGCCTAATTAGGCTTGAAATACGTTATAACAACTTAATTGAACAACAACAACAGAAAAATCAGCGTTTGGCCTAAGCCCTGCCTAACGAAGGCTGCAAAACCCGCACGCCCTCGGCTCCCTCCCTTTCCTAAACCGGGAATATTTCTTCCGAAGGCACCAAATCACCATTAAATCCCTCCAATTCAGACCGATCCACGATTTCCCATTTCCGGGCTATCGCTTACGGAGTTTCTGGTTTCAGGATGTTTGCCCAAGCCCTCGTCGCTACTGAACAGTTCCTGTTTTCGCTTTTTTTTTTTTGTTTAAGGCTGTTTTCTGTTTCTCTGGATCCGCGCCATCTCCCTCCTCCCTCGGGCTTCGCCGTCGCCTCAGAGCGAGAGTCAGGGCAGGATCGTGCAGAGCCTTTTGGAAAAGTTATAATTAGTAACTCTCCTCCCGCTCGCAGTTAACGAGCGGTGACACGGACGCGAGCAGTTAACGAAGGGACCAAATTCCTCCCCCAAAAAATACTACGAATGGTAACGAAGCTGCTTCCCCCAATTAAAATAGGAATCAGAAAAACCCTGAAGGCAAGTTTTGCTCCTCAAACGCACGCCGGCAACTTCCCAAACCCTTTGGTCTCAATAATTTTGGAAAAAAACTCCTGATTTTCCTCCAGTTCCAGATGAAGGCAATGCGCAGCATAAAGTTCCTGCAGGAAAAACTCAAAACTATCAAAGAGGGATGAAACACATCTAAAAGGAAGAGTTTTGGGTCTCTGCGGGTTTGGGTCCTCCTCCCCAGTTCCCAGCTGGGAATTTCAGTCTCACTTTGAGCTACTCCGCGTCCTTCCCCCATCCCGACACCTTTCCCTTGATGCTCCAAGAGATATCCGGATCCGTACAGAAAACATCTTGTCCCGACGGAGCTTTCCCCGCGTGGAGGCGTCCGTTGTAAGGCAGGAGACGTGAATTAAAACACCACAAGAGTACACCAAAACCACCCTTAATCCTTTTGGTCATCGCAGCGGAGAGAAACACAACGCCGTTTCCTCGACACCTTCCCCAAGTACCACCAAAGTTCCCAGAGGCGTTGCCGCTCGGAGAAAGCGGAGCGGAAACCCCCAGCGCTGGAATTTAACTTTCGCTCTCGACCCGAAACAACCATTCAGTATTTTCTCCAAACCGATATTTAACAAATATCAAACCCTTCCGAGCTATTTAATAAAAATAAGAGGTTGCAGAGCGCTTGCTCGAAACTAAAACCAGGAGTTTTTAAATCACAAACCAACCCCAGAACGTCGCAGCGCACTCGACGGGAGCTTCGGCAGCGCAAGCGACGGCGACAAACCCTTCACCCTTCCACGTCGCTGATCCCATACGGTATAAATCGTTTCGTGTGTCGGTACGACAGAATCCCAGCCCTTTTTCCATCACTGCGACTTAGCCGTAGCTCGATTCTGGAAGTTTTAGAGCAAGATGATGACTCCGTCGTGGCTTGTATGCAACTGGGTCTTCTTAATCCTGGCTAAGAAAAGTTATTTTGATATTCTGCTTTGAAATAACTAACAGGAACAGGCTCAGAGCAGCTCAGGGACTCATCCTGGAGAGGAAAGCGGATCCAGAAACGGCACGCGAGCTCTCCGCATCGGGATTCCCTGGCTCCGCCAGGCAGCTTCCCCTTTCACATCCGCTCTGCAGAGCCGTTCTTTGAATCACGCTAATCCTCACCCAAAAAAAAAAAACCCAAGCCCAGTAACACTGCCAATATTTCTCCAAAAGCTTTCGGATTTAGATGTTAGAGAGCTTTAAAACACCTATTATTCAATTACACCCCCAAAAACCCCTACCAATTCCCTCGTAAGCTTACAGCGACTTTGTTTTCCTCCTTTTCGTTGCAAGAAAGCTCAAAACCCAGATTAAAACCCGGACTCAAACCCTTCCTCCAGCGGCACTGGGGACAGATTTCTTCCCCGCTCGCAGCTTCGGCCGAAGCCGAGACACGATTCACCCTAGAATTCCACGTGGACGGCGCGTGAGGAGCCAGGAGGTGACAAAAACCCCCTCCTAACAGCCACCATCCGGTGGTTTTGCCCTCCCCGCGCACGTTAACATCCCTCACCCGCCACTTTCCGGGGGGATTTAGGCTTTGTAGAACCCTCCCAAGCAGACGCGGTCAGGTTACGGTGATCCACCCCGCCGCTATCTCCCAAAACGAGATGCCGTCCTATTCTTGTGCCCCTTCTATATTTAGGAAGGCAACGCTCGCAACGACCCCGCTGCCTTAACGAGGAGAAAATATTATTTCACGAAACGTCACCCATCGCTACAAACGGCAAAGTAACATGGCCGGCACGCGCCTTTACCCACCCCCGTTCACCGCCATATCCAGGGAACGCCGACGCCAAGCGTTAACGCCGCCTCAAATCCCACAGATTTCGCCCCGTTTTCGCCGGCAGAGCTGCGCCCGGGTTCCCTCGGGGCGGAGTACTCGGGATTTAGCGGAGGGTTAAGGTAAAATATCTCCCTGCAAATAAATGGTTTACATTCCTGAACTCAGTCCAACCGCTGTTTGCCAGTAGATAATTACCAGACTATAAAGTTTACTTTGGAGAAATTGTTCCAAACTATCAAGAAATCGTAACGAGGGGCGTTTGATTACGTACGCTTGATTACGGCTCCCCTTGACCGAAGCGTGGAAGACAGAAAATAACTTAATAGAAGCTAATTAGAAGCACCGGAGTGACCGGCAGGTCGTTTGCCGGGGTGAGATCGATTCCTACCTGCGCCAGTCTCCCACCAAAGCACAATTCCCGTTTCCTCTTAAAACAGAAACGGGATTTACCAGCGGTAATTTAGCTAATAACTGGTCACCTCCACCGAAGTCACGCTTGGTATCATCAGATAACGCAGCAGCAACAGTTATTCAGCTTTCAGTAATTAAGGTAGTTGGGGGGGGGGGGGTAAAATGATCGGGAAAGTCGTGTTTTACTACTTTTAAATGAGTAATCCCGTCCTCTGCCAAGGTGCAAAGATTAGAAGCCGCGTAGGAACAGCCGGCCTCGCACAGGCGGTTCCCCCCCGCCCCGTACAGCGCATTTATTTACAGTCGCTATCGCAGTTCCTCGAGTTCAGGTGTGGGGAATTCAAATATTTTCTTCTGCCTCCTGTTTTAAAACACGAAGGGGCCCTCGCGTAACACCAGAAAGCGGCTGAGGGCGACCTTTAACTCGTGGCGACGTAAATTCGATTTACGTTCATCTCTGCACACACTTTTATTAGCAGTAACCCCACCGAAGACGAGTTACTTACGCAGTAGAGCTACAGCGGCCTCTGAAGTGTTTGCAAGGTTGAAATCTTCAATATTTTGGCTGCCCAAGGCAGTTTGGTTCATTTTCTTGGCTAAACCGAGTTAAACTTTGCCACGACGAGCTTAAACAGAGCGCTTAAGCTTAACCTGAAGTCGCCGCGCCACAACCGGGTAAAACCAAACCCCCGTAAAACTACGACGAGTGTTTTAAGTCGCTCAAATGACCCCGGAAACTTTGACAGACGACACAGATACGAAAACCAGAAGCCAATAATCTAAAGCTGGGTAAAGCGGCAGCCCCGGGGCACCTCACACAGCCACGGGCGACCGTAAAGCTACCGGGTGACACAAATTCGTTACCGACTTAATTACTGGCTTAATTCTTTATGTTATAACACACATCCCTTCGAGCAACGGCGCTGCCTATATTTATTCTCAAAACCAGGCTGCGAGCTGTCCGATGGAGCCCGCGGTGCGTACCCAAAGAATAACGGAGCTTGGAAGAGTTTTCCTGGGAAAACTTCTGCCGAAGAGAGCGGGGAAACTTTAACGTTATTCAGAGTAAAAACTATTTGTAGGGCTTTTTAAATGTGAAAGGCAGCGGTGAAAATAAAAACTGGCTGAGGAAAACACCGCGGAAGCACTGAGGGGGATGAGGATGGGCTCGTTAATAAATGCAAGAGCAGCCTGAGTTTATAACGAACAGACTTTTACTCCCTGCTGTTAATTAGTCGCATAAAGCCGTATCTCTTACGGCCAAGGCGCAATCAAAGCGAGCAGGAACAGTCTTCACTTTCACGCCAGCGGCTAATTACCGCATCAAACGAGCGCAAGGAACCGAGCGTCCGTGTGAACCGACAGCCCAACGGTGGGCATGGACCTCGCTCCTCTGGTATTTCACCCACGAAATCCCCGGGGAAAGAGCAGTCGCTCCCCGGCCGGCTCCGGCTTCCAGCAGCACCGAGGCTTCCCCCTTTCCCACCCAAGGGGCTGCCCAAAACCGCAGGAGGGCGGCCCCTCTGCCAGGGCTGAGCCCTCCAGCTTTATAATTTCCAAACAACTCCTAGAAAAGTAGAAAACAACCTGGGAAAAGAGGGAAAAATTCAGCTTGAAAATTTAAAGTAAACCCACCAGCCGTGCGAGCTGAAGCCCAGGCGAGCGAATCGCCCCGTTGAAAGGGTAAGAGGGGCCCGAGGAGCGGTTCCGCGACCGTGGAGCGTGAGGTGGAGCGGGCGCTGCGGCGGGGAGTGGCGGGGAGCGGCTCGCTACCTCAGGGCTGCCGGGGAAGGCACCGCCGCCCCCCCCACGGAGGGCAGCGGCCCGGCGGGCACACGCACACTCCGCTGCCGGCCCGGCCCGCCTCAGCTCCCCGGCTCCGATCGCCCTCGCTGTCCGTCCCCCGTGTCCCCGCGTCCCCCCAC
>VYZW01021029.1:24089-38848 GCA_013401315.1 Balaeniceps rex | reverse complement strand
TTCCTGCAGGGCTGCTCTCCAGCCACTGCTCTCCCAGTTCAGGTGTACGTGTGTCTCCCTGCACTGTAGTTGTGTGCGCACTTCAGTGAGTTTGCACATGCTAGCTAGTGGTGCTGCAAAAGCTTTCAGTCCCCATGGGGGACTGGTTCCTGGGGCCTCTGCTGCCTTGTGCAGAAAAGCTGAATGCCAAGACCTTTGTTTGGGAGCAGTTTCAGTAGTTCTGTCCAGATGATTCAGTTCCTGAGAACACAGTCCCATGCAAGAAGGGTCTGAAGACCCACATTTCTCATCTGCACTCTGAACTGCAATGGGAACCAGCCCCACGCATGCAAGCCTTTTCCTTCTGAGGTGCAAAGTCCCTCTTCCTTCATGGGCCTTAGCTGCAGGCATCTGCTGCTGCTGAGCCCTGAGATCCTCTTTGCTCCCCCATTGTTTCCCAGGCCTGCAGAAGCGGCCCAGCATACCCAGTGCTGCAGTCTCAGAGCCCCCCAATGAGCAGAAGCAGAGGGATGGGGATTTAATCTTGCCCAGCCATCCTGGACTGCAACCACAGAAGTGCTGCATCTCCCACACTGAGCCATGCCCACGACAGACGGTGCGGGGTGAGGATGGCTGTGGTGGGGTGGTCTGCCCCTGTGCTGGGACTGGCACGTGCTGTGGTGTCGGGCCCGTGGGGCGCCAGGGCTGCTTTGCTGTGCTCAGCTCATGGGTACTAGCTGCAACGCAGATCAGGGGCTGTGGGGCTTCTCGCATGGCTGCTGGCTGCCGTCCCGTGATGGGCAGCAGGTATCCCTTCACCCTGGTCAGTGTCCTGCAGAGGCAGATCTCCGCAGCCAGTGGCTGCAGCCTGACCTACCCCGTTGCTCAGTGAAAGACCGGTACCCAGAAGAAGGAAGTGCCTGTTCATGTGTTGTTTAGGAACAAGCGGGTACAAAACCAGCAAGAGCAAGTGTGCAGCGAGAGTGTGCTTCAAAGCGCTGTCCTGTGCAGCTTGCTCCTGTGGGGCTCGCTGGGGCACAGTCCATGGGGTTCTCAACAGACTAGCTTCCATGTCCAAGCCGCTCCCTTTGCTCAGCACTGGTCCCATGCCACCCCCTGTGGTGACTGAGACCCACCGGCCAGGAGCCGGGTGACAGGACCGTTGTGTGTGGCTCATGCCCTTGTGCCTGCTGTGGGGGTGGCTCTCTGTGCAGTGCAGCAGTCTGTGACTTTTCCAGGGTCTGGTTTTCTCCATGTTCCTGCTCTTCCAGGGCCATTACTGCAAAGGCGGTTTATAGATGTGCTTGTGCCTGGAGCAGGCAGCGATGTAGTGTGGAGTAACAGCTCCCAGAGGAACGGGCACAACTGCCCTGGGGGAGCCTTGCCTATAAGCTTTATTGTTGAACAGATGTGCTTGGTGCCAGAGGTGAAGTATGTTGACAAGAGTCAGCACAACCAGGCTTTTGGCCCGTGTAGCAGATTGTACGTGAGACCTTGACATTACCAGAGTAGTTCCTGAGGAACCAGTTCATGGGGATGGGGAGAAAGAAGACTGGTGTGAGCTGGCTGTGGTAGTGCATGCCTTTTGGCTATCATAACATTGTCACTATGTCACGATACCAGGGTTGGGCTGCTGTGAGTACGTAGTGTGCACTCCTGGTGCCTTGGGCTCAGGGTCCTGCTCTGTCTGTGAGTGCTGCACATCAGTATGGTGTTCCCGATTGTTTCATGGGTTTGTGTGCCACAGCCTGTGCCCAGGATGGTCCCATGGCACAGGGTTGTGCTCACTGGCTGCTCTGCCTGGTGGTGCCATGGGTCTGCCTATGTCTTACTGGAAGCAGGTGCCATGTAGAGCTTTAGTCGTGGCAGAGACTGGCATGATTGCCCAGCGCTGCTGGATTAGGAAGGCGGGCAGGCAGGCTTGGCAGCGTGCCCCATCTGCGTCTCCTTTGTACTCAATATCCATCTGAGCATGCCAGGATGTGCCTACACCAGAGATGGTGAGGAGGGGAACACTGTGCCCAGGTGCAATCTGATGTATGTACAGGAGACTCTGGTGTGCACGCTGTCCCTGGAGCTCAGTCCAAGCAGATCTTGGGCAGTTACATCATGTTCAGCAATGCTGCGGCATATTTCCCCTTTCCTGGCAGTCTCTGCTTCTTGGGCACACTGAGCACCTCCTTTGCACACATTCTGTCCATGGCTGTTACCCTGAGGCAGGCAGCTGTGGCCCTTGCCTCACAGCCCAGAAGAGCTTTGGTTCCCGGGGCAGCTACATCCTCCCTGGACAGGCGTACAGATGTAAGGCATTGCCTTTGCGCCAGCGGGGTCTGGGGCATCTGCTTGTCTTCTGGCATGAGCCATGCGCACTCCCCAGCTGCCTGCCTTGTGCCCTGCTGCCCCTTGGCAACGCACCCAGCAGGTCCCCTGGCCCCTGGGGAGGGATGCCAAGGAACCTGCCTCTCGTGTCCGCAGCACTGGTGTGCCCAGGTGTGTCACTGCCCAAGTGCTCGCATGGGTGAGATGCAGCCCCCACCCCACTCCGGACAGCTGCCTCCGAGCATGTCCAGAGCACCCACCGCGTGCTCCTCTTGGCTGTAGGAAAACTGCTCTCTCTGGTGCGGTCTGTGGAGGGTCACTCTCTGCTGGCTTGGGAGGGCTCCTCCGCATCCAGGAAAGGTGCCTGCCCTGCTCTGGGAGCCCCAGAGCTGCAGAGCTGTGCCCCTAACTGAGCACTACCATGCTGAGCGAACCCTGACATGGTCTCATAGCAGCCTGCTGTGTTGGAGTGTCCCTGTGAAATCACCCCCTGCAGCCAAACTGTGTTCGGCCTCCCCTGATTTATCTCCCTCCCTGCCCCACTCACCTTCCCTTTCCAAAATTATCATTTCTATCCCTGTCCCCAGCATAAGACCCATTCCCAGTCCCATCACCAACCCCACCCCAGCACCATCCCTGTCCCCATCCTGATCACTGTTGCCATCCCTGTCACCAACACGGTCCCCACCCCTATCCCCACCCCTGTCCATCTCTGTCTCCATCCCGGCAGCTCCTTCCCCACCCGCTGGCTACTCCTGAAGATCACTGTGACTGACTTCCAGGGGTTTTGAGGGAGAGAGATACCTGATTAATCCCAGAGTGAGCTGTAATCACATGGCAATAACTGCACGACTCATGCTTATCTGAATGTGTAATCACAGCAATGAATAATATTCAGGGCTTAGCACCTCACTAATTAGCACGCTGCCTGGAGGGGAAAGGATGCTGTCAGCTTTATGTAGCAGGTTGATCCCTCTTCGGCTGGGCTCTGCTGTGGGGAGGGGCAACGACCCTTGTCCTGTCAGGACATGAGTGGAGTTACCGACTGCCCCTGCTCCAGAGGCTCCACACGTGCTGCCAGGCAGCCTGCGTGTAGTCCCTGACCTGCCACCCCAGCAAGAACTCTCGTACCCCACAGCCCCGCTGTGGCTGGGAGATTGTCCCACTTCATGCAGTGCCTCCTGTTCTGCCGCAAGGTCCCCAGCTGCCTGTGCTCCAGGAAGCAGCCATGCCCTGCTTGGCCCTGTGTGCTCACAGAGGACGTGGTGGCAGGGCACCATTCCCTGAGCCCAGTGTCCCCCATGATGGCTGTAGAAAGCCTGTGCAGCGTGGACACACCGGGCCATGCCGTGCTGTGCTGTGCTGTGCTGTGCTGACATGCAGGTGGGCACCCAGGGGAGATGCTCCTGGTCCCTTGGTTGGCAAAGCTGCTGGCTCACATGCAGCCCCACGTCTACCTGCTGGTCTCTTCCAGCCTGCACCAGCGAGGCAGAGTGCTTTGGTGCAGCATGGAGGTGACAAACCATGGTGATCCTGGCCAAAGCCAGACCCTGCAGAAATATCCTCTGGTACCATCAGTGCCAGGTGGCAGAGATGGTGCCTCCCCAGCCTCACCCCCAGCATTCAGTTTCATGGACCCAAAGGGAGCAGGAGGCCCCTTCTGCTGTGGCCGAGTGTGACAGAGCAAGGACCTGGGAGTGGAAACCTCTGCCACGATCTGTGCCTATGCCATCCAGAGTACTCCTGCCTGAGACCCAAGAGGGACAGGCTGAGAGCGCTGCCTGTGCAAAGCCCTTGTGGGGTGCAATGAACCACCACTGCCTGCATCTGTTAACCCTGCCATCCGAGGGGCAGAGACCCCTTCCAGCTCAGCCCATAGACCTCAGCACTCTTAGTGTTCCCACAGACCTGCCATAAATTGATGGCCTACCTGCAGTGGGTCCAAAGCTGCCGCCTCTTCTCACCACTTGCAGGCAGCCCTCATGGTATGTTGTGGCACCGATCCACTCTCTGCTGGCCAGCCAGCTCTTCCCTTACCTGGCCACAGCCCTGAGGCTAGTGAACACATACCAGAGACATCAGCCAGTCCTTGCTAAGCAGAGCAAGACTTAACATGAACCAGCAACACACATACGAGAGAAAACAGTGAAAAGACACGCTGTCCAAATAAGCAATGTCCACAACTGCACATAGCGTGTGGTGAGCGCTGCCTGTGTGCATGCACAGCCGGCACTGAGCACCAGCTGCATGCGGGTACGGCCTGCGGTGAGCACTGCCCATGCGTGTGCATGGCCCATGGCGAGTGCTGCCCACGGTGAATGCTGCCTGCAGTGAGCACTGCCTGTGTGTGTGCACAGCCCAGGTGAGCCCTCCCTGTGCATACACGCATGCATGCGGCCCTGCATGTCTTGCTCTGCAGACAGTGCATCCAGCTCTCCAGCATCATGATGGCTGAGGTGGGGCGTGTGGAAGTGGCTGCTTTTCACCACCCTCTGCAGCGAGAGCCTGGGGCAGTGGGGGCCTGTGGCTCTAGCAGGGCCAGGGCATGAGGGCAGAGGGCTGTGCCACGGCCAGGCTGGGACAGGATGTCCTTGCAGGCAGACAGGCAGAGAGGCAGCCTCTGGAAATGTGCAGTGTCACCGAATTAAGGGCTTAATTAGCAGGCGTGTTTCCCTTAAGGAGCTGTTGCCTCATTATCATAGAGAATGGTGATTAAGCAGCGGGAAGGGGCAGGTGCTGCCAACAGAACCCCGGGGAGGCAGGCAGCAAGCGCTCATTCCTGTTGCAGGGCAGGGAGTGAGTCCGACACATCCAGGTCTGACACCATTCTCCTCTGCCAGCCTCCTCGTCTCCCCACTCCATCCCAAGCGAGTCCTGCCCTCAACATCTCGCTCTACCCAGCTCAGTTGTCTCCCTGCAAGCTCCCCCTTCCAAGGGCAGATGGTTTCCATTTGCAAGCCTGTCCCCAGGAGGATTTGTTGGCTAGGTGATGTTGAGCTGGAGGAGGCCCATGGCATGGCACACGGGGGACAGGGTAGCTCCCCACAGGGACTATGGCATGGCACGTGAAGGATGGCTCACCCACCCTGCAGCGCTGCCAGGGGATGCTGCTGAGAGGAGCCCGGGGAATTTGTGGTGCTCAGACAGGGCCAAGCATGCACAATGCCATCTCAGACGATATCCAGGACAGATGCTGGCCCGTGTGAGACTCGGTTAACTAAACGTCCAGAAAGGCCTGTGCCACCATGATCCCTGCAGAAATTAATTCTCTGGGGAAGCTGGCCTACTGCAGCGTGTGTGGCCAGGTGCTGCAAGACTCCCCTTCCCCTTCCCCTTCCCCTTCCCCTTCCCCTTCCCCATGGCTGACATAGGCTCTTCTGGGGATCTGGCAGGACACAGTGGCCTCCGGCCCAGAGCTGCCAGAGCCAGGACGGCCACCTCCAGCGAGGCTCTGCCCAGGACCTGCCTGCAGACACAAGTGGGGATGCAATCAAACGCCAGCCCCTGAGCAACACCCTTCAGCAGAGGGTGGCCTGGTCAGGTGCAGGAGTGGGTACCCCCACAGGGACTGTGGCCACTCCAGCCTGTGCAGCGGGGCATGCAGGGAGGGGACGAAGGGCAGAGTGCCTGGGTCATGCTGGCCTGGTGCTGCTGCACCCCTCAGCAAGGGGAGAGGGCTTACAGGAGGCAGCAGATCTCCTAGGGTGACCATGACAGAGGGCAAGGCCTTGGGACAAGCCATGTAGGAAAAAAAAACGGCGGCCATGGAGGTGTGCAGAAACCAAGGCGCAGGCTCACCAAAGCAAGATCGCACTGAACTAGCCTGACACCTCTTCCTGCAGTCATGTCCACTTTCTAGACTGAGGGGCTGCAGCATGTCTTCCGTCTGGACACGGCTCCTGACCACCTCAGGGCAGCCAGGCTGGGTGCAGAGCACGCTGGCCCATCTGGAGCAGGGCTGGGCTGGAGGAGACTGGTCATAAAATCGTAGAATCATAAAATTACAGAATGGTTTGGGTTGGAAGGGACCTTTAAAGATCATTTAGTCCAAGCCCCCTGCCATGGGCAGGGACATCTTTCACTAGACCAGGTTGCTCAGAGCCCTGTCCAACCTGACCTTGAACACTTCCAGGGATGGGGCATCCACAGCTTCTCTGGGCAACCTGTTCCCGTGTCTCACCACCTTCCGTGTAAAACATTTCTTCCTTAGGTCCAATCTAAACCTACCCTCTTTCAGTTTAAAACCGTTGGCCCTTCTTCTGTCACTACAGCACTTAGTAAAAAGTCTTTCTCCATCTTTCTTACAAGCTCCCTTTATATACTGAAAAGCCACAATAAGGTCTCCCTGGAGCCTTCTCTTCTCCAGGCTGAACAACCCCAACTCTCTCAGCCTTTCGTCATGGGGGAGGTGTTCCAGTCCCCTGATTATTTCCATGGCCTTCCCTGGACCTGCTTTAACAGGGCCATGTCTTTCTTGTACTGGGGACCCCAGAGCTGGATGCAGTACTTCAGGTGGGGTCTCATGAGAGCAGAGTAGAGGGGGAGAATCACCTCCCTTGACCTGCTGGCCATTGACTGTAACTCTTTGAACATAGGCATCCAGACAATTCCTGATCCATCCAACAGTCCATCCGTCAAACCTGTATCTCTCCAATTTAGCAGCAAGAATGCTGTGAGGGACCATATCAAAGGTCTTACAGAAGTCTAGGTAGATGACATCTTTAGCTCTTCCCTTGTCCACTGATGCAGTTACTCCATCGTAGAAGGCTGCTAGATTAGTCAGGCATGATTTGCCCTTGGTGAAGCCTTCTTGTCTGTCTCTAATCACCTCCCTGTCTTCTGTATGTTTCAACATGCCTGCCAGGAGGATCTGCTCCATGATTTTACCAGGCACAGAGGTGAGGCTGACCGGTTGGCAGCTCCCAGGGTCCTCCTTTTTACCCTTTTTAAAAATGGGCATGATGTTTCCTTTTTTCCAGTCACGGAGGAGTTTGCCTGATTGTCATGACTTTTCAAATATGATGCAGTCAAGCGCGGATGGTGCTTAGGCTGGCTGGTGGCCTGGCTGCAGAAGGTCAGTGTGCCTCACTGCCCATACAGGGCACACACTGGCTCCTCGGGATCAGGAGCAACCAAGAGGGCTTGGAGCCACCCATAGAAGGACCACGGGCAGGTACCAGGTGTCTGCACTTCGTTCAGGCTGAGCCCTGCCTCAGTCCAGCCTCGCTGGTCTGCACCAGATGGGGTGGGTGCTGCCAACTGCGGGTGGTGTGGAGACGGGGCTCGGTTTCACGTGGCCCCAGTCTGTGTGCAGAGAAGCTGGCTGGTATGATCTGGAAGACCAGCATCTGTTTTCCCAGTGGGGACTGCAAGAGTTTGGGCTTGTTTGTGAATCCTGGGAGTACACAAATTGTATGCCTTGGTG
The DNA here is from genome assembly GCA_013401315.1 of Balaeniceps rex. Classification (NCBI taxonomy): domain Eukaryota; kingdom Metazoa; phylum Chordata; class Aves; order Pelecaniformes; family Balaenicipitidae; genus Balaeniceps; species Balaeniceps rex. Next base: position 31,125 of record VYZW01021029.1, on the reverse strand, counting down.
CTGGCGATGCCACCCACAGGAGATGCAGTTGTTTCTTGGTGTAAGGCTGGTCAGGAATTGCATTCGGAGTTCTTTGCAAGCTGGTAGAGAGAATACTTTGAAAATATGTTTATATGAAAAATAGGCTCAGAAGGCTGAGCACGTAAAGGGCTGTGCTGTGCTCAGTGGGCTGGAATAAAGTCTTCTACCATGTGAGGTTAACCGTACTTTGGGAAGCACCAGGGAAGCTGAGAGGTGCCACATAAACTCTGGGCATAAGACAGCTGCGCATTGCCGTGCTCAGGGGCCTGCAGCATTTCTGCACGCTAGGTAAGGTGGTCTGCAATTCTTGGGAGAAGCACAAAGATTGGCATCCAGAGAAAGAGTCAAAGCATGAACCTCAAAAGAGGCCAAGGGAGAGTTCAGTCCAGCAAGGTGTCTGTAGCACCAAAGCGAATTCCTCTACAGGAAAACAAAAGCTAGGGTAGAGGTTTGGAGTAAGGACTGTGGCCAAAGGCTGTATCGGCATCCTGATGGGTGTGATCTGGTTAGAGGGAGGGAGATAACTCTGCATGACAGCACAGGGAGCTGTAAGTAAAGCTTTTTATGCCACCTACCTGCCTGATCCCAGGCACAGCATTGTTGATGGTTGCATCCTAGTAAAAACGTTCTTAACTCTTGCAATAACATTTGTCTTGTGTTGAGGGTTATCTGAGGCACATGCCAAGACTTCACATTCAACAGGCGGGTGCTGAGAGCAGCCCGCTGCAACGCAGTCAGGTGCCCAAGAGACAAGGTGTTTGCCATGCAGCAGGATGGGCTAGAGAAGGAGCTGGTAACACAGGGCGTTGGTACAGAAGAGGCATTTTCACTAGTGAGTGTTAGCCAAAGACTCCTTAGCAGCAGGACTACAGGGACTGTAGCTGGAAACCTCAGCACGGGAGGTTTCCAGAGCAGGATAATGCTGCCAAAAGCTGCGCATAGGCTGTAGGTGGTGGTGTTCTGGAGCTGCCTCCAAGCACAGCACAAGTGGGGAGGGCAGGAAATGTGGTAAGATACAAGATGCCTTATATGCAACTACGACGCAACAGTGCTGCATGACGTAGTTTTTGAGAAAGAATGGGCTGCAGCCAGTGGCCTAGGACTGCCACCTCACTCCCCCTCACCGTATACCTGTGCTGTCTGCCCAGGTAGATTACAGCCCGAATCAGGCAGAGGCACAGTGGGATACACGCACTCATCAAAGCCTCTGCGGCAGGAAGCAGAGGGCTGAGCATGGGGTGCCCTTAACGGCACGCTCAGAGGCTGCTGCTGGCAGAGCCCAAGGCTTATCTGTGTCAGCTAGGAAGATCTGACATTTCAGAGTCCCACAGCAGCTGCTCCTACACCATGAGCTCAGGGAAAAGAGACAGCTGCACCTTCTGCTATCACTGAGAGTTGGAAAACACAAGGCCTCATCCTGCATTTGTCCACCTTTTAGAGCTGTTCTTGGGCCACCAGCTTTGTACCAAACATCCAGGAATGGCCGTGAAGGGGACAGCATGGGATCCAGCATATGGGACACGGCACAGAGAAGGAGTCCTGGAAAATACCCAGTTTATTCTATGAGCAACCGGTAGGACTCAGTGCAGAGGCAGAACGCAGCCCAGAGATGCTGGGTCCAAGCAGACCCCAAATGCAACTATCGCACATGCACCAGCAGTGCTGGTGGGCACATGCAGCTGCTGGACACTCGCCTTGGGAAGGACAACATGGGGGATAAATGCTCTATGCCTTCTGTTGGTGTCTGGGCTGCTCTGTACACATGGTTGCAGAGGTGGCCCAGCGAGGAGAGGTGGTGCTCGGAGCAGGAGGCAGTGAGGCTAGGAGGGGGGCCTGGTGAGCTCTCAGCAAGCTGTCCCTAAACTGACACGGCTCACCCTGGCTGGGGACAGTGTCACTGTGCCCGAGGAGCAACGCGGTCAGTCATGGCCTTAGCCCAGAGCTTCAGGCTCCTTGTGCTGGAATGGGGCTGTGGTGCACCCTGCAGATAAGGACCCAGACCTTGAACTTGGCTCACCAGCCTGTGAGACTTGGAGCCCAGCAGAGACCTGAGGCTTTGCTTGAGGTAGCCAGTGCTGCTGAGGAGCCACACTGCGATGTTCTTGTATCATCACAGGTGGTGGGTGATGCATCATCTCCAGCCAGAGCTTTCAGCAGCGTGACTCTAACGAAGCTCTGAGCATTGAGTTCAGCAGGAATCACCCACATCAAGGGCTGCAGAGAGCAGTGGTGAACCCATGGCTGGAGTGCCGTCCAGTGCACAGGCTTGTCGGCACACTGCCCAAGGCATTAGCCCTGTCCTTGCCTGTGCTCGGCTGGAGCCAATTGCTCCTCTCCTTGGAGCCAGTCCCTAAGCACTCAGAGTGCCTCGGGAAAAGCAGTCACTATATGGTGAGAGAGGCATTTTGCTGGCACACAGAATCGTAGAATGGTTTGGGTTGTAAGGGACCTTTAAAGGTCACCTAGTCCAACCTCCCTCTTTCACTAGATCAGGTTGCTCAAAGCCCTGCCCAGCTTGACCTTGAACACTTCCAGGGAGGGGGCATCCACAGCTGTGTTTTCACTCTAACCAATGCCAGAGCAAAAGCCTCTTCCAGAGCTGCCCAAGAAGTTCCCTGTCCATATCCTGGCCTTCCTGGAGACTGGACTTGGATGGAGGCTGAAGGAGCTGGCATGGCCAGGCACGGTCCCCTCTGTGCTGCCAGGAGTGCTGGGCACGCTGCCGGCCCGGCAACAACTGCCAGCCTGACTCTGACCCCAGCTGGCTCCAGCCCGGCCTCTCTGCTTTCGTGTGCAGATCTCTTTCACTGTGCAGTGCACCGGAGCGTGGGAACAGCCTCTGCCGCCACATCCTTCCCTCCAAAGGGCAGCAACAGAGGGGGCTTCAGCCAGCCTCCCACCTCCCTGCCATCCTGCCTGTGCCTTGGGCCAATTAGTGATGGGAAGAGCAAGTGTGAAGTAGGGAGGCTCAAAGGAGGAGGGGGAGCTGAGCTGTCCTGCTGATGCTGGGCCCTGCTGCCCCACTACTTGCCCCTGTCAGGGCCTGCAGGATCTCAGCAAAGCACACTTACAGAAGTCTGGATGTGGGGAAGGCAGTTCCCCGCTCCAGATGCAGCACAGCTCATGCACTGGGTGTGAGATTCAGAGATACCACCTGCCTCTGCTTCCCTACAGTGAGACCTGTACCTTTGCATTGCGTAGCATCCCCGCGTGAAGCCACAGCAGCCATGTCTGCTCGACGGTGGGCAGGAAGCTGAGCCACGTGGATACCCGCTGCAGCCCCTGAGGTCCGCCTGGCTCTCTGGTCCTCTGGCCTTTCCATGGTCATCATCTGAGCTCCTTCCTCGTGCGGTGTACATCACAGCCCAAAGGATGAGTGCCTGTGGAGTCTCCTCAGCTCCTTTGCTGGACTTGGTTTCCCCGCCCTGCACTGGGGGGTGCCCTGGCATGCCTGGGAGCAAACTCTGCCAGAGCTGGGCAGCTCCGGCTGCCCTCCGCATCTGCCCCCTTCCCCTGCCTCCCCTGGGTCCCCTGCGTGGTCTCTACTATCCTCCCAGCTGCCAGTCTGGAGGGACCAGATGGGCCCTGCCTCCGCCTGGCTCCACACTCCTGTCTGGGAGACACGGCTTCCTGCTGCTTCCCACTCGCCAGCATTTGCATTGCACTTGTTCTCTGACCTTTGGAGAAAGCAACGCAGACAGCGAGCTGCGTGCTGCACACTGAGGCCCCATGCTCCAAGGCACAGCACTTGTCTGCAGTCCCTGCCCTGTGCCAGCCCCAGGTGGGGACCCCCTCCAGCCCTGTTGAGCCTGCTGCCTGCTCCCTGAGGCTGGTGTGCCCATATCTGCCAGGAGTGTGTGCATCACCATCGACCTGCCCCATTGCAGAGCCCCCCATTTGGGATGCCCACTTCACCGAGCCAGAGCCTGTCTGTGTGCTGGCTCAACCTCCTGGACTGCACACCAACAGACTGCCCTGCCTTACGTGCTTGCACACATGGTGTCATACCTGTGTATCTCTTTGGAGGCTGAGGCTCAGCCAGGACCAGCATGGCCCATGGTCGTTCAGGGTTGTGTTCATAAGCTTCTCATCTCTGCATGGACACAAACATGGGTCCAGCCCACAGGACTGCGCTGGGACTTCCCTAAGGGGCAAAAGGAGGGATGGCTTCCCGTTCCTTGGACTTGCCCTGGCTTGGAGGTGCTCATCTGCTTCGGCTGTGTGCATGTTGTGTGTCAGTTGCATGTACAGACATTGGCATGGGGTTCCTCAATGTCCGTACTAACACGTGCTGACTGCTGCAGAGATGCCCTAAGCTGAGCACACTTTTGGCTGTTCTCCCCTGAGCAATGTCTCTTCTCCCAGCTCATACCAGCTCTATTTCACACTTGGTTGGTCTCAAGGGGAGCTGCCACATTCAATATGTCAGATGCTGCTCGTATCGAGCTGCCCTGTGCCTGGGCTGTGATGCGAAGGAGCGAAGGAGTGGGCTGCCCCACCACAGCTCAGGGAGACCTGGGAAAGGGTCTCCCACTCTGCCCTCCCTGGAGGCTGCTGGCCAAAAGGAAGAGGTGCTGCCCCACACCACCCCACTGAGGCCCATCCCTCGCAGTTTAATTGCTCCCTGTGCCGTGCAGCCTGGATCTGCTTCCTTGACCTCCACCAGGACCTGTTCACGTGTCGTTTTGCCTAGGAGGGGCTCTTAGGGCTGTGAGCCCAGTACCCGTCCCACTCCCCTGTGTCTAGGGTCTGGTCCCATTCCTATGAGCCCAGGACCTGCTTCCCTCCTGTGCAGCTGGGACTTGTGCCTAACACTGTGGGGCTGCAGACGTTATCACAGCACCAGCTCTGAACTGCTGGTGTGAGCACTGCAATACTCAGAAAATGCTTGGAGTCATGGGACTGGGGGAACGTGTCAGCTTTATGGGAACAGTGCGTTCTCGGCTCTCCAGGCTCGTGAAGGAAATCCAGGAAGTTTGCCTCCATGAGCTAAAACATACCCAAAGAATTGCAACTAAACATCTCATGATCAAAACCAGGCCAAAGGCACAGACAGAGCCTGGATGCTATTTCCGAGCCTCTGAGGGTGGTAACACTGATGGAAAGTAGCAGGAAGACACCCCTTGGTGGCTGCAGCTCCCCTCGGAGAGTAGAAGAGGGATGTGTAGGAGCTATGGCCAGCGCAGGTCCCAGGGGATGCTGGAAAGCTGTCCCATGGATGGGGAGAAGAGCCTCGCGAGGTCCTGCAGCCAGCTGGATGTGCCCATGCCTCCTGCGGCTCCCCTGAGCTGGCTGTGACTGCTGCAGGGTGAGTCCCACTGCCCAAAGGTGGGAAAAATGTCAGGCAGGGACAGAGCTGCTACCTGGGATGAGGCGGCAGCCTGTTCCTGGAAGGGGCCATGGCATTCAGGAGAGCTGGCACATGGGGCTCTGCAGCTGCCGGGTGTGGGTCCCTGTGCAGCTCAGTCAGGCTGTTGAAGGCACGCCTGACCTCCTTCCAGCCGAGCCCACTCAGACACACGTCCCCACGCTGCACTGCGGCTGCATGGCCGCATGCTGCTGCTGCATGCATGGAGACCTCTGACCGGAGCAGGGGCCAGAGGCACACCAGGCTGGGCAGCCGGGGCGGGGGCACACCAGGGAGGGAAGGAGGAGCGGGTATGGGGGCACGCCAGGCTGGGCAGGCAGAGGGGTTATGGGGCATGCCAGGGTGTGCAGCGGGGTGGGAGGAGGTGTCGCCACTGGGTGCGCAGATACAGCTGGGCAGGTCAGGGTCCCTCCTTCCCGCCACAGCCATGCCAAGGGTGCTGCTGTGGAGTGATGCACCGCTGTGGCCTGGGCCCATGCTTGCTGGCTCGGCCCTGCACGCTGCCTTGGCTGCTCTGGCCCTGCCTGAGCTCATCGCACCCATGCCTGGCCAGGGCAGACTGTGTGCCCCAGCAAGCGCCCCAGGCCAGGGCGCCGCCTGTCCATTTGTCTGTCTGTCTGTCCATCCGGTACTGCTGCAGGCAGTGCTGCCAGCGCTCTGCTCTCAGCCTCGCTGTGGGGTTTCCTCCTGGCCTGCAGTGCTCCCACAGGAAGGGAGAATCTCTACTCTGGCAAGGTGTTTCCTGGCTCCCCAGATAGGATGCAGAGGCACATCCTGACCCCCGCGAATGCGCACAGACCCCAGAGCTGTGCATGCTACAGACCCCCTGTGCATGCATAGCACCCCGCAGCACCCCAAACACATGCACATGCAGCCATGTGTGTGCATGTGGGACCCTGTGGCCAGGCCCTGACCCAGGACGTCTGTGTGTCCTGGGCCAGGATGCTGCCTCAGCCTGGCTGCAGCAGGACACAGGGCGCAGAGCGGGGCGGTAGCCTGTCGGGGGCCAGGGGTGTCCCCTTCCTGGCAGGAAAGGGGCTGAGCTGGCGGCCATGGGTTTCCTGTAGGCTCCAGCTCCGTGGGTGCCAGGAGCCAGAGCAGCCTGTGCAGGAGCACGCGGGCCTGTGCCAGGTAACGGCACTGGGGCTGGGCTGTGGGAGTCCGGCTGCCTCTGGGCAGCGTGGAGCTGGGGGTCCTCTGCTCCCTGCCAGGGCCATGCAGCTGGGACTGCCGTGGGAAGGGCAGCCCGGTAGCCCCGGTGGGGCCAGCAGGGCTGGGGCAGTTCTAGTACCTCGCCCTGGGGTCAGTGGGGTGGGCTGGCCCCGGTGCCTTTCTGTGGGCTCAGTGGGGCTGGACTGGCAGCGCAGGGCTGGGCCACAGGTCTTCGCTGTGGGACAGTTCAGGCTATGCCATGGGGCAGGTCTGTGGGGCAGCACGAGGCAGGGCCGTGGGGCTGGGCCGTGGGGCTGGGCCAGGGGCCGGGTCTGTGGCGGGGCCCCAGGGTGAGGAGCACTGCCCTGCTCTCGGGGCATCCCGCTGACACGGCCCGGCCCTGGGAGCGCAGGGCCCGCCCGCGCGGCCGTGGGGTGCCCCACGCGGGGGTGCGCTGGGGGCCAGCACTGCCCCCTGCCCCCGCCCGCAGGCCGC
>VYZW01021029.1:287-23303 GCA_013401315.1 Balaeniceps rex | reverse complement strand
TGCCCTGGACGGTGGGGGCCGTGGGGCGCGGGGCCGTGGGGCGTGCAGGGGAGCCGGGGCTGCGGTTTGCATTGGTGTGCTACCGGGTGGGGGCTGTGGTTTGCAGTGGGTTGCCTGTGCTGGGCATAGGGCCATGGTGTGCAGTCCGGTGCGTCTGTGCTGGGTAATTTGGGCTGTGGTTTATGGTTGGGTGCCCATCCTGGGAGTTAGGGACTGTGGTGAGCAGTTGGATATGTGTTTTGGGGGACGGGGCTGTGGCTTGCATTGGGATGTATATGTGGGGTGGCCATAGCTGTGGTTTGCAGTGGGATGTCTTGGGGGACAGGGGCCATGGCTTGCATTGGGATTGTCGGCACTTCAGGACAGGAGCTGTGGTTGGAACTGGGGTGCCTGTGCTGGGGAGTAAAGGCTGTCGTGTGCTTTGGGGCATGTGGACTGGAGAGTAGGGGCTGTGGCTGTAGTGGGAGTCTATTTTGGGGGATTTGCTGTATGTGCTCAGGGATAGATGCCATGGTTTGCAGCGACACATACATGCTGGGAAGTAAGGGCCATGGTTTGTGGTTGGGCGTACGTGCTGGGGAACAGGAGCCCTGCTTTTCAGTAGCATGCACGCAGGCAGAGCGTAGATCAGAAGATGGGGGACCATGACACCTGTGGCATGGTCCAGAAGTATTTAGGCAGGCAGGGGGACTTCTGGTGAAGGCATGGCATTGTTTTTGTAGCATGTGCCATTGCTTTTGTAACTTAGCTGTTCGTGGTGCTTGTGTATCTGTGCATAATTGGGTCTATCTACCCTCAGGGCTTTGCACATACTTATGCATGATGCTCAGTGCACCATTTTTCTGTGTGCTCTGTTGTCTGTGTGCAAGCACAATTTGTGTAGCAAGTCATCTCCACCCCAGGCTGTCATGGATCGTTAATGAGCTGTTCTCGGGGCTCGGGGTGTGCTGGACAGTCCTGGGTATGGGATTTGTGCAGTTGAGTTCTTGTGTCTGGGCCTCAGCTTGCAATTTTGCCTGTTCCTGATGTCTTGGGGAACTGCTGGAAAAGTGAGAGTCTGCCACTCCTACTCTTCCAAAAGTGGGTCAAGGAAGCAGGAAACTCCAGAGCTGGGTTTGACTGCACAGGTACTGGTTGGTACCCATGAGCGCCTGTGGATGCTTGTGTAAATCAGGATGCTAGCATGAAGGGAGCAATGGGTTTAAGCAAATAGGATTTAAACAGGAACCATACCTGCTGTTTCTTGCCTTGATGTCTATGGGCAGGGATCCTCAAAGCCTTCAGTGATATGTTACATCTGTCAGGCATCTGTGAGACACATAGTCAAACATGAGGCTAGCTTTGCAACTGTACCGATAGCAAGTCCCGGTGGGAAAATGTCTTGCTGTGTTAGCATACAAGGCATTCCTTTAGCTGTTGTGTGTTTGTGCCAGAGTCTTGGGTTGTAAGGAGAGGAGCTGAGGCGCTGGGCACTGACCTCTGCAGGGCTCTGGTATTCTCTCGGTCTAGGTCTCCCAGAGGGTGACTTTGCCCAGGATGTGCAGTTGCTCTTGGTCAGCGTCTGCTGGGCTGGCCAAGCGATGCTTGCTGCGGCCCTCGCAGATGTGGATGTTGCACAAGACCCCATGCTCTGAGAGTGTGAGTGGGAGCTAGAGACCTTGGGGACTGCGGGACTGGTGTGTGCATTGCTTGCATGCAGGTGATGAGGCTTGGGGCTCGGCTTGCCTGGGAACAGTGTGGGGGGCAGGGGGCTCCTACCTGGGGCACGGTAGGGTCTTTCCCCCCCCGAACTTTATAAACTTCACCAAAAACTTTCACTGTCATTCTGTCTCAATAGTGACATGTGGGTAATGGAGACAACACGTAACAAGTTTCCATAATTTCTTTTATACTAATACTTAAATGCATTACAAAGTTCTTGGCATTTTGCACCTGCACAGTAGCCCTCTGTGGAGATTTGCTGACTATGCCAAACTTGCAAGATATATGGCAAAAGGGGCTGAGGGCAAAAAAGGGCACAAAGGAGAACAATACAAGGTCCTTTTTTCAGATAATAACCATTTTTTTTCTGTTGTACAGCATGTAACACCTAAATATTCTTGTAACACCTAAGTATTCTTAATATTGTTAGTATTATGATATGAATAATGCATATCTGTACTGTTTGTGTTTTGTACTGCATTGTTCACTTAAACCACTATTGTGTTCTGGAGGTGCACACAAACAGACACACAAGCAGCCCACTACAGAATATTCTGCTGAGATTTCTACCAGCTAAAAATTATTACTGCTGCCTCCACACAGGAGTGCATAAGTGCATATGCAAATGGTGAGGCACGTGTGTGCAAGTGGTGANGGGCTCCCCTTCCTGTCTCACAGAGCGCAGCAAAACACGTGTGAAGCTGGGGCATCCCGGTGGGGTGAGGCTCCCTGATGGAGGCACCGCAGGAGCCTGGGGCGATGGCAAGCTGGTCCTGCCCTGGAGCACAGCACAGAGCGCGTGGCTGTGTGGGGCTTTGCAGAGCTGGGCCAGAGGCTGGCGATGGTGTTTGGGGTAGAGCTGAGCTCTCCTGTGAGAGCCGGGGCAGGGGCACGTGTGCTGCAGGGACGTGGGAGTAGAGCTGCTCCTGACAGCCGCCTTCGGGACCGAGGGGTATTCCAGGCATGGGCTACAGCTGGGAGGTCATGTCGGGAGGGCCAGCCGCCTGGCAGCGCTCCTGGCTCCTGCCCCACTCTCTCTTTGTGCAGGAGACAAGGAGGAGCTGCGAGGGGAGCTGGAGAAGCTGAGGCGAGCAGAGCCACGGGGCAGGGAAAGGGTCCCCTCCCGGGCAGCAAGGGGGACCAGCCGTGCCCTGCTCTGGCCTCCTCTGCCTGCCTCCTTCCCCAGCCCGGCGCCGACTGCTAACCTGGGAGGTGGGATCTGGTGGTCCGGCTCTGCCCTTGGCACCAGGGACACAAGGAGCAGGAGCTGCGGGGTGCAGTGGGGGCTCGGCAGCCTTGTGGGGCTGGCAGTGCGGTGGGGCGGGAATCCCCTTTGCCATGGCAGACCTGGAGCAGGGGGAGGCCGTGCAGCTAAAACGAGTACAAAGAGTAAATTGCCATCCCACTCCTAAATGCAGCTGAGCTGCTGTAACTGTGACAACAGGCAAAAGCTCTGGTTCATGAGTGTCTTGGCTCCTGTTGGCAGCGTGGGAAGGGGAGGCAGCGCTGGCTTTGTGGAAGTCTCTCAAGGATCAGCCCAAACTTTCAGGGGATGGGGTGTCTGTGCCACTACCAGCAGCCAGGCTGCCCATCTCGTTATGGGGAGCAGAATGAATGGGGACTTGCGTAACCCAAGAAGCAGGTCAATCAGGAGACTCTTCTATCATTAAATATTGAAGGATCTCTGGCGGCAGCGCGTTCTCCCTTCACTGACAGCAGCTCTGTGCGTTTGTGATTCTGGATGTTGTATGGACTCGGCCGTGACTGCACGCGTGGCTTTGGGTGGGAAGAGGGCTGTGCAGAGCCTGGGACGGTGCAGGGGGACCATCAGTGCCAGCTTCTTACCACAGTGAGCCCCTCCCCAAGCAGAGCCAAACCCCAGGACGTATGCAGGATGTGTGCCCCACAAACAGCCTCTTGCAGCCTCAGCTTGGAACGAGCCCTCCGTGGTGGGGCCAGGCGGTTGTGCTCCAGCCCAGCCCCTGCTTTAAGGGGCTGCTCGTTTGGAAGGAGCTGGTTCTTTGGGTTGCTCTTTCATGCCAAGGTGGCTGTCTTTGCAAGCTCCAGAACAGCAGAGAGACCTCGGTGGGCAGGGGTGGGTTTGGTGGTTGGCTGGGCCTTGTTTGCACTGAGAAACCTGAGGGTGCAATTTGGTTCAGGGCTGTGCTTCTCCCCAGGACGGAAAAGGTAGGTCCTGGGCTCTGTCCCACCTCCCTACAGCTGCTCCCCGCCTTGGGGCCTGTGGGGCTCCCTCCCCCAGGAGAGACTGGCATTCTTGGCTTATTTAAGGAGTGGTTTAGACTTCCAGGACTGGATTCTTCTGCTTTTTATAGACATCCTCAGGGGAGTGCAAAGAATGGCAGGAAACGCAGCGGCCCCGCAAGTGCTCAGCCCTGGACGCTATTGTTCAGCACTGGCGGAAGCTGACCACAGGCAGGGCTTCCCCGGGGGACCTTCCCCTGCCCGGAGGAGGCTCAGCAGAGGCTCAGCTGTGTCCTTATAGCATGATGTAATGTTTCCTGGCCTTGGTAGAAGGGGACTACAGCTCCCGGCGTGCGTGGGGATACAGGACAACACATGCTGGGGCTCGGGGGCTGCAGGCTGTACCCCTTCCTCGATGTCTCCTGCTCCTCTGCGGGGTCGCAGATCCCTGGAGCTGTGACAGGAGCCTGCTGGGACATGATGGCCATACTCGATCTCACCCTGACTGTCTGCTCACCTCCAGCCTGAGTCCCACAGGCCTGTGGGGGCCATGTGGAGCAGCTGTGCCTGACCAGGCTGTGCCAGGCAGTGCCGTGCTATGGTGGCAATTTGGCAGCGGTGTGGCCAGACCAGTGGCTCAACTTGGTCTTGCACAGGGATGTGCAGCGGTGTCTGTCTGAGGCACTGCAGCCCTTGGCCTGGGTTTGTGGCTGCCCTACTGCCAGGGAAAGCTTTGTCTGCATTTCTTGTCTGGAGCAGCTGGGATGGATTCCTTGACGATGCTTGTGAGAGGGACCAAGTGGCATTGTCCCTTTGCAGGGTCAGGGCCCCGGGAGACCTCAGGAGGCAGAAATGGGCGCATCCCCTCTGTATGAACCCTGATCACAGGCATCTGTGTGTGTCTCATCTGCCATATCGTAACCCCATGGATGTCTCTCTGTGCAGAGAGGCATTCCCAGAACCCTCCTGAGATAGGAGTCTCCAGATGCTTCCCAGCTCCCAGTTCTGTCTTGGGGACAGTTTTACTTCCATTGACTTGTCATTTCTGATCATGTCATGTTTGTTAGACTGCTGGGAACCAGCTGCTGTGGTTACTGTGAGTCTGCAGTCCTCGCCTCTTACCCCGGAAAGGGAAGAAGCTGAACGAAAAGCAGGGAATCTGGACATTCGTGATAAAAGAGTCAGACTTAGACAAGCGAAAGGCAGAATTGCCATTCATGAGCAAGAGGAATAACAGCCTCCCTGGAGCTCTCCCTGCTAGTCTGAACAAGGCCCCTCTGGCTCCACAGACAGCAGGATCCTCAGGGACTGTGAGGGCTAGGATCTTGGCGGTGTGCAAGCTGCAGTCTAAATAAATCGCAGATCATCTGCATAATTTATTCTTCTGTGAAGAGTTTAATTTATCAGGTCCAATAATAAACTCATAAGTCTCCTCTGCCTGTTATCAGGGTTGGGAGAAGATGCTCATATTATAAGCATTTAATTTATCTCCTGAGCCGCTTCCCGTGCAGATCAGCGCCTTTGATGTTACTGGATGTATATTCCCATGGTTGACGTTCCACTGGACCCTCATCACCTGAGGACAGAAAAGATGGTGCTCAAGAGGCCCAGCTCAGGAAAAGCCCAGGAGGTTGTCGTGCTGGCCCAGATCCGCTCTGGAGGTCAGGGCGGGATGGAGACAGTGCAGATGAGAGCCAGGAGGAAGAGCCATCGTGCTGGAGATTGGGCAAGGCTGCTGCCAGTGCTGGGAGCCGCTCTGCAGTTCAGAGCCACCCTTTGGGACCGTCTTGCTGCCTGGCCTGCTTCTGGCGCTGCCCCAGGGCTGCAGAGGGGGGGACCATGACACCTGTGGCGGGACTGGCTGCCGTGGGAGCTGGGACTGGCTGCCTGCGCCAAGGGGTGATCCTGCTGGCTGTCCGCAGGCTGCAGCGGAGCCTGCAGGAGGGGGCTGCACAGCCTCGCCAGACTGCTGCCGCTGGTAACTTTGGTTGGTATCCTCACCCACAGGAATGGCTAGATCTGGGTGGGAACTTGCACTGTTCTGGGCCTCAAGGGCTTCCTGTAGCACTAAGCTACACCATCGAGCTAGGGGCGATGTGGAGAAGTATTTCCTTTTCTTAGTGCGAGATCCCACGACATTTTCCGCTGCCCTCATGCTGTGAGATGAAAAGAGCAGAAGCAGCGTCTCCTTTCTGCAGACTGTTCAGGATGTTACAGCCTTTTATCTGTGTCCCTTCTTATTTGCCTCCTTCTAAGGCAGCAATCTTCGCTCTTTCCTTTCTCTTCTTATGACCATTTTTCTTGCCCTTTGGCCATTCTTGCTTCATGTTTCTGAGTCCCCTTGGTTTTACATTTTCTCGGGGAGCCCTGGTGCCCAGTCCTGCACCCATTAGACGCGTGGGGCTGTGCCCAGGATGATGGCTGTGCAGGCACCTATTTCCCACGTGCTCTGTTGCCCATTTCGCTGCTGGTGCTGCCTGCGCTGCCCCAGCCCTCCCATACCTGGGGGATGGTGGTAAAGTGCAGCCAGTGCTTGGCTGGGTCGGGACAAGGTGCCGCCAGGGGCTTGCAGCTCAGCTTCCTGGGGTTGTGCCGCAGCTGTGCCAGCAGCTGTCACAACCTGGGGCCTTGGTGTGTATCTGGGGAAGGCTCCCATGCTCCAGATAACTGCCGCACACGTGTGGTTTGGTTAGCTGTCCATCTGATGTCCCTGCGGAGGCCCAGAGGGCACTGAGCCACCGGGCATGATGGGGTGTTTGGGTTATGCCGCCTTTGGTGACATGTAGCTGTAGCCATGCTGCGTAGCTCCATCCGAAACCCACTGCGTCCCTGGGCCGAGGCTGCCTGGAGGCGGCGGGGTGAGCTGGGAGCATGAGCTGCCGGAGACGCCTTTGGTGAACTGGGAGTTCCTGCTGTGTGGCACCGCACAATCCACCCCCTCATCCACACCTCCGGGTGGGAGGGCTGGGGCTGGTCTGTGCCCTTGCCTGGCTTTGGACATGCTCTGTGCTGCAGCGAGGGATTTCGGATGGTGCATGGGTGGGAGGGAGGCTGTGTAGGTGTCCCAGCCTGTGCCACCCTGTGCCCAGGGGTGTTAGCCCTCAGCCCTAAGCCCTGTAAGGCTGTGCTCATCAAGGTTTGATGTCCCTGCAGGCACAGCCGTCCCCTGCCTCACTGCCTGCCCTGCTCAGTCTTGGTATTCCCAGTGCTAAGGGACAGGAGAGAGAGTTCACTGCGGTCACTAAATGTCCAAGCAGGACAGACACATGCCCTGTGCTATTTTGGTTAGGTCCTACATAAACAGCTGTGGTAGTTTTCCTCGTTTTCATGGCACAGGTGTCCTGTGAGCTTTTCTCAAGAGAGGAGTCAATGGGGCAGTAGCAGCTGTGTCCGTAGCATCGTGCTATGGCCCCACTGGGACCTCAGCAGTGTCATTTTACAGAGAGGCACACAATGGCCGCTAAGTTTTCCAGGTGCATCGCAGTGTCTGTGATCCCTCTGCCAGTGGAGGCTGGAGTACATCTTATAAAACGTTTAAAGCCTGGTGGCACCCCAGCTGCCCGCGTGGCACACCACGAGCTCTCTGCAAAAATGGGATCCTTGCCGCGGCCCCTTCCCCCCGCAGCACCTTGCACTTACTGACACCAGCTGCAGCACAACAGGCGTGCTCCAAGAAATCCCAAGTCATACATTTTTAATTTTCTACAACAGAGCAGCCATTTCAGCCGCTCACCCAGAAAGGATCTTTAATGAGAAGCGAGGAGAGAGAGCATGCACGTTTCCAGCACATAAGAGAGCAGAGACATTATGGATACACTTTTCTCTTTTCCTGGCTGCCCGTAGCTGTTCTTGAATTTAACCTGGGGCACTTGCCATGTTGTCTTCTGGAGGTGGGCTCAGCTGGGCCCTGGTCCTCTGTTGCTTGTCCCGAACAAGAGAATAAAGGGTTGACCCGGTGGAGGAGCTGACCCTTAGCACTGCTGGCATTTCAGCTCTGCCTCTGCTCTCAGGCTGCGTCCTGCCCAGGACTCTGCCTGGGAGCGGATGACCCAGGGTGGGAGAGGCGCACGAGGACCCCTGCTGACCCAGGGTGGGAGAGGTGCTCAAGGACCCCTGCCGACCCAGGACGGCTGCATCCCTCTTCCCTGGTGCTCGGGCCCCGGACTGTTCCCTTGGGAAGCTGCATCACCCTCGTGAGTGGTCTTGCCGAGCCGTGCTGTGGAGCCAGTGGAGGCAGGGGGCTGCCAGTCCTCCTGCCTGCCTGGGCAAGGGGCAGAGCCCCTGTGGCTCTCCTTGGGGGCAGCAGACATGCCTGTCCACGGGGTGAGGATGGCCTTGCACAGGCAGGAGGGTTCGGGGTGCAGAGCTTCTGCTTGCATAGGGAGGCCAGGGGTGCTCTGCTGCAGCGGTGCGGCAGATGTCGGTGCAAGCCGTGGGTGACCTTGCCTCTCTCCTGGTGTCCTGTAGGAGGTTTGCTCTGGGAATGCTCTTGTTCCCAGCCCTGTGGGTTCCACACCTCCCTGCTGTCCTGAGGCTGAATCCGCTGTCTACATGGGTGCAGTGTGCCTGGGGGCTGTGCATGTGGTGCGCTGCACTGATGCTGTCCTTGCTTTCTGTTGTCCGCAGGTTGATGAAGAGGGAGTGCTGTGACCCCGTGCCCGTGACAGTCATTTCAGGTAAGCACTGTTCTGTCCTTCCCTTTCTGCCTTCAGAAACACGCTGGGCCTCCCGACGGCAGGTGGTGGGGAGAGGGCTTAGGCTGGTGAGGGCCCTGCAGCCTTGTCCTGGGAGGGGGGTGGCCTGTCTGGGGCAGTGGGGACAGGGACCTGGCTGTGGTGCTCAGGGGCAGCTGCGTGGAGAGCTGAGGGCAGAAATGGGGCTTGTGAGGGCTGGCAAAGGATGGCAGGGCTCAGGATGCGTTCAGGCAGGCTGCAAGTGATGCAGAAGTAGTTATGAGTCAGGGGTAGGTCATCACTACATGACTTGCTTTGAGGAGGCATCAGGAGGTAAGGTCCCACGGGAGACTGGCTAACCAGGTCTGCCTGGGCCCATCCAGCTGGGATCCAGGGTGCCCTCTCTGATGGGATCCCCCTAGGCCCATCCAGCTGGGATCCAGGGTCTCTGTCTGGGACAAGTACCACTGGTCTCGGAGGACAGGAGGATTCCTGGACATCACACTGGTGGGGGTGCTTCCTCCAGCCCTGGCTGCTTGGATGCTGCCTCATGCAATGGCGCTTTTTACTGCCCTGCCTGAGGACACTGGATCCTTTGCAAGCACTGCCCGTCCCCAGGACTGGTGTGACTGGTGATCACCCCACAGCTGTGTTCATGGACTGGGTGTTGCACGCACACTGCCCCACAGACCAGAGCAAGGTCTTGATGGGAGCTGGGTGCAAATGTGCAAATGTGAAAGGCATTTCCTCTGGCCGCACTGAGTCATTTAGGCTTTTGGTGCTGCCCCTGTGGCTGCTGTCAGGCTGGCATGAGGGCAGTTGCATTGCCATGGCGTGAGGCCAGCCAGCTCCGTATGTGCACAGTGAACCTGCAGCACCATTGCTGGAAGGTGCCAGAGCTCATGTCCCACAAAGGGAAGCAAAGCAATGGTGGGTGCCCCTACCCCAGGATGCCAAGCCGAGGGCAGGGGCGGTGCGTGCTTCCTTCCAGGGCAGCGAATGGATGTGGGCAGGGGAGGGATGCAGCAGCTGCTTGCTGTGACCGTGGTAGGGCCAGAGCCTGGGACAGAGGGAGAAAAAGGCAGCCAGAACTACACTGGGGACAGGGAAGCATGAGGGACAACATGGGAGAGGGGAGCGGGGAAGCTGCTGCCCACAGCTGGTGGAGAAGCAGCTTGAGCTGTAAGACACAGCTGGGGAAAGGTAGGGGAGAGATGTCCTGTGGGAGCGGGAGATGGCGAATGACAAACGTCCGCCCACGACCTGGGGCTGGTCTGTCCCCTACCCGCCTTATGTTCTTTGCTTGGTGGTAGGCCCAGTCTCCTGCCCCGAGTCGTGCACTGCCCTGGCCTCTGCATGCTCCTCTGAACGGCTTCTCTCTTCCCTCTCCACAGGGGTTTCTTGGTGCCCAGCAAGGACCCCAGCCCCTATCTGGCACAGTACCGGCTGGTTCCTGCCAATGGAGGGTCTGGCTGACGCTGTTCCCGCTCCAGGTGTGCACACCTGGATTGTGTCCCTGAGGGTGTGTTCCCACCTACTGCTCACCGTGCACCAGTGCAGCCAGTGCTGGGGCTTGCAGAGGAGCAGGACTCCAGCTTCTGCCCCTGTCCCCAACCCCATTCACAGCAGATGTTTGCCATGTCCCACCCCAGGGCAGGGACGAGCTGAGAAGCCAGGGACCCCCATGCACGTCCACACCATATGGACACCTCTGTGGGGCTGGGGCTTGAAGTCCCAGCCTCACCCAGCCCCTTCTCCCTGTGCACTAGGCAGGCTGAGCTGTGGCGTGCAGCAAGCAGTGTATGTCAAGCTTCAGGGTGAAGGCTTGGAAACCAGAGGATGAAACAAAGGAAACATAAAATGCTAATGCACAGGAATAGTGGGTGCTTTTTCTGGCTTCAGCAGGCTCTCTTCAGAGCCTGCAGCTTCATTCCAGGACCCCTGAAATGCGTTGCCACTTCACCTTGTAAATCCTCCCGATAATTCAGGCTGCCCGTGCAGGGCTGGCTGTGCTGCGTGGGCCAAGCTGCGTGGGCTGTGCTGCGTGTTTCCGTGCAGGGGCTGGCTGCGCTGCGTGGGCTGCGCGGTGTGGGCTGTGCTGCGTGTTTCCGTACAGGGGAGTCGCTATGCCGTGCTGTGCTGTGCCGTGCCTTGCTGTGCCAGGCGGTTCAGGGCTGGGGAGCTGCTGCGCTGCGAGGGGTGCTTCCCCACAGGGATGCAGGGCTGTGCCAGTTGTCTAAGCACCGGCTGCCAATGCAGGGCAGGTGCAGTCTTGGAATATGTGCGGTGGGGATGAATTGCGTTTGTACTGAGATGTGGGCATTTATCCAAGCTATTCTTCTACTGGCTTGTGTGTTCAATGAAGTCAGTTCTGGCTGGTCCCAGAGCACATCCATGACTTGCAGGGCCCAAATCTGATTGCTGTGGCAGCATCATTTCTGAACACGTGCAGCAGATCACTCCACAGAATATGGCTCTCTGACCTGATCCTCCTCGTTCTGCAACAGAACAGCAGATCCTAGTGGGAGTGGGGCCCCATGAACGGGGCTTGGCCAAGGCAATCCCTGTTGCAGGGCTTTGTTCCTAGCCCTGAAGGGAAAGGACTGTCCTTCCCTGCTACAGCAGGAGCCCAAGTCTGTGGGACACGGGGAGGCTTCTCAGCATCTGCAGGAGGCTGTGGCTGAGTCAGGAGCCTGGCGCAGTCCTGCCCCGCTCTGTCCCCGCCATGGCTGCCCGGCTGGCTGCTGCCTGGAACCTCTTCCCTGACTCCCACCAGTGCAGCAGCTCTGCCCTGTGCTGGCCCTGTGCTGCCTCTGCAAGGTGGGACGGGGCTGGAGGCAGGGCCCGGCAGGGATGCAGGGAGGGGAGGGATGCCAGAGAGGTGATTAGCATCTCAGTCCCAGACAAACAGATGGAGGCAGCGTTATCCTATTACCTAAGGGCTAAGCGGGAGAAGCTGGGCAGTGTGTTCAGGCTGGCTGAGCTGGTCTCAGTGGGCGCTCTGGGCTCCTGCAGCAGCAGGATGTTTTTCTGGGGTGGCAGCCACCCCAACACCAGCTCTGGATAGTGTCTGCACCTGGGTGGCACCGAGTCCCTGGGAACAGGTCAGATATACACTCCTAAACATGGGGTCAGCACTGGCAGCCCTGGACCCTGCGCTCTGCTGCTGGGGCCTGGAGCTTTGGCAGGATGCCCCCAAGGTTGGGGTGCTGGGATGGTGCAGGGGCTGTGCTGGGGCAGGGCCAAGGCCATTGCGGGTGAGGCTGAGCGAGGGGATGGTGATGGGACCTTGCTGGTGGCAATGGTGAGGGGGCGGTAGGTCCTGGCAGCAGCAGGGCTGTGCAGGTTGCTTCCCAGATTGTGTAATTCCTGGAGGTCTTTGTGCTTCTTGCTACTTGCTGTGTCGTGCTCCTCCTAAGCTGGAGCTGGGAGGGGGGAGGAACGGTGCAGGACTGCACAGGTACAGGGCGGTCCTGAAGTCTGTGCAGCCCTACAGCTGTGCAGGATGGTAAGCTGGGTCAGGCTGGGCCAGGGCATCGCCCACACATCGAGAGGCTGTGTGTTTACCTGGCTGTGCTGCCGTGGGTCTGTGTCTGCTGCCCGCTGTGCAGGGACACAGAGGTGCTTGCTGAGATGAGGGTGGGAGGTGTGGGAACCTAATGATTGGAATTACTTGTCCTTGGGCTTCAAACTGCTCTCATGGTACTGTGGATGGTGCAGTGCCACCAGTCAGAAGAGGTCTGTCCCTGTCCTCACTGGTCCCGCACAGCGGTGTGACCTGCTGACTGGGCAGGCAGCAGGCTGCAACGTGGGTGCAGGATCAGGGGACCCTGACCGGGGGTGCACAGGGCCTCGCACGTGCTCCATGAGAGTGTGTAGCTGCGGTTACCAAGGTGACTGTGTTAAGTGATGTTCCTATGGCTACGCACTGCTCGTGCTCAGAGTTACTGTAAGGGGGAGTGTGCGAAGCCCCCAGGATCCCCGGTGCCTCCCAGTGAGGCTGTTCTCATTGCAACCATCCCCTGGCTCCCACTCTGGAGACACCTTCCCAGGATGGGAGAGGCTGCATGGGCAGCTCTCAGTGCTGAGCTGCACGGGCGGTGGGCTCTGCTGGGCCCTGCAAACCCCAAGGGCCCAGGGCTGGACAGGCTGTACACTGTCCCTGCCTGTGTCTCCATGCCCAGCAGGGAAGGACCTGCGGTTTGCAGACCTGTTTGTCCTGTTGGGACAGGCTTGGGGCAGGCCCTGCATGGTGATGGGGCTCTGGGGACACACTCCCCACTGGAGCAGCGGTCACCACATCCCCGGAGCCCCGCATTAATGGTGCCAGCTCCTGTGAGGTGCCCTCGTGGCACATGGAGCCCATGGATCCCAGCTGCAGTGCACGGGAATAGGTCCTGCAAGCTTCAAAGTCTTTGGCCACCCGGCCTTTCCCTGGGGTCTGTTCCTCCCTTCAGCCAGGTGCACCCTGAGGTGGGGTCCTGTGGGGACAGGCTGGGGTGCTGTGTGGCCTGTGGGGCTGACTCCAAGTCCATGCTCACAGGGAAGGGTGAGGGCAGCCTGGGAGGGAGGACTGTGGTCACTGATGCTTCATTGGGAACTGGGACAGATAGGAGAGGGCGCCATGGGGCGGAAAGCAACAGGGACTTGCCCCATCTCTGATGGAGAAGAGCTTGGGGAGAGCTGAGACATGGCTCAGTCAGGGAGGGAGAGGGGATGTCTGGGAAGTGGTTCTCCACTCTGGACTTGTACTGGAGTGAGCCCAGGCTGGGAGGCTCGAGGGACTGTCCTCACGTGGCTGGGGCAGCCACTGGCATCTTGCTGCTGCTGTGGGAGCCTGGAGCCCCACACAGAGATGTTCTCCCTGGGGGCAGTCAGGGATGCGCAGAGCCCAAGGAATGAGGCTGGGGTGCCACAAACCCCAAATTGCCTGAGAGTTAGCTGTTCCTGTGCAAGATCAGGAGCTGGCTGGCTCAAAGAGGGTGGGGAAGCAGCCAGAGTGCAAGCAGCAGACCCTGGGGACGTGGGCGTGTGATGGAAACCTGGATTTAAGAGGCCGCATGTATGGCCAGGGCTGTGTGCAGTCTGATAGGGCTGGGTTATGGACTTTCCACCCCATCCCCACATTCCTGCTCTTGTGTCATTGTTCATCACCACTTCTGCTTTACAGGAACAGCTAAAGCTGTGAGCTGCTCCTGCTGAAAGCCATCAGGACAAAATGGGCTTGGTTTTAACCTGGGCCAGCTCCCTGGGCCAGCTGGTAGCGTGGGCTGCCTCTGTGTCTGCATGTCCAGCCCAGGGGTGGAAGTGAGTGCACAGGGATGGGGGCAAGGACCAAGCCACTGTGTCCCAGCATCGCTGCTGAACGCCTGTGTGCTGCAGCCTCAGCATGCGCGTGCTGTCCTGCCCGCCAGACCACTGTCCTACCTGCCCAGCTTGCCAAGGGAAGAGGGTATGTGGCCAGGCAGCGGCCAGGGCTGAGCCTGGCAGTGGCCGAGCTGCCCCAAGCCACACTCAGGGCTGTGTGGCCAGTGCCTGGCACTGGATAGCATTGTACCCTGTGTGGGGACTGCAGGGACAGAGAGAGGGTTTGCTGGCCTGCGGTCCCTCCTCCTGAGTAGGACCAGCCAGTGGGTGCTGCTCCTCCACTGTGGGGGCTGGGGGTCCTGGCTGGGGCTGTCAGCTACTGCTGGCAGGGAGGTCTGGTGCCCATCAGGCCACCTCCGAGGGGTCTGGCTCCTTCTCGTAAGGGGGGCAGTCCTGCATCCCCCACAGGGTGATGGGGCAGGCATGGGGCAGGTGGTGCAGCTGTGTCCTGGAGCTGGGGACGCGTGACCCTGTGGGAGGTAGGCAGCTGGGAGTCCATGCAGGGCTGTGACCTGCGGGAAGCATAGGTGTTTTGGGCCAGGGATTACCACTGTTTGTCCTGTTGACCTGAAGAGTTGGCTCCAGCTGGGACAGTGGCAGGAGTGAGCAGAAAGGCTTTGCTTTGGCCAAGTGGGGCTGCCCCAGGGCCAAGCCAGTGGAGAATCAGCTCCTGTGGTTTCGCAGTGCTGCGCTCGCTGGTGGCCAAGCACCGGGTTCCTCTCCTGCCGCCGTGTGCAGTGGACACAGGCAGGCAGTGAGGGGCTGTGGGACTGCGGGACAACTATTAAGGACAACTCTTGGGAACCCCTGTGCCAAAGACTATTGCCCCAGACCTCTGCAGACAGGATCCCCTACAAATCGCCACCAGCCATGCACTGCAGCTGCCTCCACATGTGCATGTGCTGGGGGAGTTCAGGGGTGCCCCTGTCTCTTTGCTGGGCACTCAGAGACACAGATGAGCCCTGGCGTTCCCAGGCCTGCACTGCGTGGGCATAGGATGCTGCTCCTTATCCCACTGCCCCTCCCTGGGGTCAGCACTGCTCTGCTGTCACCCCAGGAAAGCCAAGCGCTGGTGCAGCGCGTTTGCTCCCAGGAGTGGTGCGTTGCGGGACTTGCCCTTTAATCATCCACATATCTCCAGTGACCCACTAACCCTGGCAAATGGAGAGAGGGAAAATCAATTGGCAGGAGAATTACCCATCAGGCCCTGTAGGATGCTGCGGCCACATGCAGGCTGATCAATGAGCACTGCTCCCTTTCCCTCTCCTCGTTAGCTCTGTGCATCCTGACACTCAGTCTGGGGCCACAGTAAGCACAGTCCTGTGCCTGCCCCTGCCCCTGCCTGCATGGGTCAGTTCTGGAGGACACAGGCAGCGGTGGCAAAGGACAAGGTTGGGCTGGTACAGGCTGCTTTGTGCTACCTGTCACGTGGGGCTGGGACAGAGCCATGGCAAACAGCAGGGCCGACTGACCTGCTTGTGCCCAGATAAGCAAAGAGGACGGCTCTGGCATTGTGGAGCCCTGGCTCTGGGCAGGGCCCTGCCTGGCAGCCCCAGACACGGAGCTGGCAGGATACCGAGGACCAGCCCTGGGTAGGTGGGAAGGTGGCCCGTGGGAGCCCCAGACTCCTGACACCCTGTGCGGGGCACTGAGCTCAGGCCCCGTGGTGGGGGCAGAGCAGCACAGTCCCCTCCTGCTCCCTGTCCCCCCTGCAGAGGGTACCGTGCCTTCCACAGTGCCTGCAACCATCGACCGTGCATTCCAGCTGCAGCCGCAGCCGCCCCTGGTAAATCAGTAACGTCTGGCCTCTGTGAGAGGACGATTCTGCTTGTCCCATGGGCATTGCCAGCCAAGCGAAAGCGGACGCTCCCCGATCCTTTGAGGTGAGGGCCTGACTCCCTGCAGTGGCACAGGAGGGCTGGGGGCTCTGGGCAGGGCTGTTAAACATGACCCAGGGCTCTCTGGTCCTGGGAGGGCTCAGGGGTGATGAGGACCTTGCACAGCACCTGCATGCAGAGCCAGGGCCGGGCTTGGTGCCGTTGCAGGAGCAGAGCCTGGGGTGCCATGGGAGCCG
Source organism: Balaeniceps rex (assembly GCA_013401315.1). Taxonomy (NCBI): domain Eukaryota; kingdom Metazoa; phylum Chordata; class Aves; order Pelecaniformes; family Balaenicipitidae; genus Balaeniceps; species Balaeniceps rex. The sequence continues at coordinate 7,286 of VYZW01021029.1, read as the reverse complement.
CTGGAGCATGCGTCAGGTCTGGTCTCTGGAGGGGCGAGCGTTGCCTGGGGCTCCGCAGCCATGTCTGCAGGGTCTTGCAGGGCAGGGGTGATGCTGGTGCAGGTGGGTGGACATGCTGCCTTGTCCCTGGTGCAGCTGCCTGGCTGCTGATCTGGAGTAAGTCAGGTGAAGTCTGTCCTAGTTGGTCCTTTCACCGGCAGCGAGGCAGAGGCGGTACCCCAGCAGCTCATCCTGCCACAACCGTGACAGCCCCAGGATGCGGGGCCGTTCCCAGTGATCCCAGTAGTGACAGCCCCGTGTGCTGCTCTCCATGCTCACCCTGGCAGCGACACCCCAGCAGGATGCTGGATCTCCCCTTGGCCCCAACTTGTGATGCTGCTGTATCCACCCACAACCCCGGTGCAGCACGAGGAACCTTGGAACACAGGGACCTGGTGCAGCTTGTGCCCTGCCAGTGTGTGGCTGTAGGGGAGAGCTGGGGTGTGCGTGCTTCTCCCACACATCAGCATGACCCAAGTACCTGCTCCCCGCCGAGTCAGTGCTGCGCTAGCTGTCGCTCCCTGCCATCTCTCCCAGGAAAGCAGCGCTTGTGCTAGAGAGCAGCTGCCTGCAACCTCCTGTACTGTGCCCAAAGTGCCACCCCTTGCTGTGTGGGCATACCTGGGGATGTGGTGAGCCAGACGCTCCCATGCTTGCGTGTCTCGGGAGACCCTGTTCCTCAAAGAGCCAGGCCTTTTGGGAGTCACAGTGCCACTGGGCACGTGAGTGGAGAGGTGAAGCCCAAGGCAGTGCCCCAGCAGGCTTGCTGTGCATGGGAAGGCAGGTGCTGGAAAGGGGAGAGAATTAAACCCTGATTCAGACGGAAAACTGTCAGTCCCAGGCAGGCTGCATTGCTTGCTGTAGTAGACTGGTGCTTGGAAGTTTTTGCAAGACAGAGTGGCTGGATGCAGGTTAACCCACTCAGGTGTTTGTGGCCACAATGTCTGGGTGGCCAACAGGCCCTGCAGAGGAAGATGCAGAAGGTGTGCAGTTCTGCTTTGCCCCCATGCTGAGACTTGTAACATCTCCCTCGATTCTGGAAAGATTGTCGCTGTTGCTGTTGAGGTGTTAGCTGCTATTATCCTTGTTTCATTTCCAATGCTCCCTAGCAGACTGTTAGCATCTGTGGGACTGCTGCTGGGGCGGGAGCTGATACCTGCCTGCGCTGCGTACTCTGGGTGACAAGGGTTTGAAGCCTGGAAAGGCACAAGCCATGCACAGGACTCCTTTGGAAGTGTGTTTTGCGTCCCTAAGTATGAATCCATCCTGCAACTCGTCCCTTTGACTGGGGCCCCTCCTGAGTAAGCCAGTCCCTCCAAGTGCGTCCGTGGGGGAAGGGGTCTGCCATGCAAGAGAAGACCCCATAAGAGGCGCTTGTTTAGCCTGCAAAGTGAAGTCTGAGTGTGGATCTAATTGCTGCCTGTGATATGTATATAAATACTTACATAAACAGAGGAGAGAGGAGCTGCACAGGCTAACAGACAATGCTGACGCAAGAGTAGGGTAAACTAGCCATGAATGTGTGGGCTAGAAATTAGGCCATTTCTAACCATCACAGCAAAGAAGGGTCTAAAACAGCTTTCCAGGAAGAGGAGAGAGAGCAAGAAGAGACCTGGAGGAAGGAGTTTGGTAAGAGGATTTCAGATGTGGCAATTGGGGTGCCAGCAGCCCTGTCCCTGAGGGTGGAAAGAGCGACCTCCCACAGCCCGGCGCGGGCTGGCTCTGGCTCCGCACAGCGCTGGGCTCTCACCCCAGGCTGCAGGACCTGGTGCCAAAGCTGACAACAGCTGCAGCTCTTTGCACTCCTCTCTGGGCTCCCTTTGGCTGCACCAACCCGCTCTTCACCCTGCCGCAGGACGGCGTGGCAGCACCTTCCCTCCTCCCGGGGATGTGCCAGCTTCCCCTGTCTCAGCAGCAGTTCCAGCTGGCACCCCTGCTGCAGAGTGCCTTGGTTTCTTCTTCCTGCTCTTATCATGCACTGGGGCTCCTTGTCTTCTTCAGATCTTACCTGTTGCACCTTTCTAGGTCCCACCACTGCAGTGCTAGCACTGCACGTTTCCTAGGATTCTCCCAGCCAGGTGCCTTCCCTCCAGAGGAACAATAATCCAGTGATACACCGAGTGATGGCCATGGCTCTGCATTACTTCTAACCCAGGGGGGACCTGGAGCCCTCTGAAGATACCACAGCAGTGTTTGGCAGCATAGTGTGGGATGATCCCCATGGCACGGCTGCCCTTGACAGAGGGATTTGTGAGAGATGGCAGGGAAGGTGCCTTAGGCTCTGTAACACCGGGAACGGTGGAGAGCAGGGCAGGCCTTCGGGGAACACTTTCTCACAGTGTAAGAGGTAAAGGTGGCTAGACTTTACAACCTCTTGTGAGGGCTATTGCAAAGAGTATTTGGAAATCCAAATAAACTGCTCTGCTCTGGGTTTCACTTATTGGTGCTCCTGGTGGCAAGTGCAGGGAGCTCTACTAGACTAGTGAGGCGTGACTTGCTTTGATGGAAACATTACTGATTTGTTCCTCTCACTGTAAAATCTTCTTGAAAGATTTTATAACTCTCTCTGATGATTTTTCATCCGTTTTTCCTGGTGGTAGAATAAGACTCATTGGATTATAATTTCTAAGATACTCAACTTGTATCTTTTTTCAAGATAAGTCATTTTTTTCCTCAGCAGAGAAGTTGATTTAATAAGAGAAAATGAATGTGAATGACTCTGCAAGTCTGTAATGGAGTTCGGGGGTGGGGGTGGCCAGTGCATTTTTCCAACCATTCACAGTTGTGTCTTAAACATTATTGGGAACTAATGAGGTACCAGAAGATTGGGGGAAAAAAAGCAGGAATATTCCTGACAATTACCATCTGGAGCATTTAATTTCTCCCCCTAGTGAAATAACAAGACAGAAAAAAAGGAAAAGAAATAAAATCAATGAATGGCAATAGTTGAACAGAACTACAGGGAGCAGACTGCAGGCACAGGCTCAGATGGGTGCTGCTACCAGGCTGGGCGGAGGGAGATTTGCCCCCGAGAGGCCACGAGCCAGAGCCATCTGCCTGCTGGGACACCCTTGCTGGACTGATTCAGGGGGTAGGTCCTGGCCTGCTTGGTTTGTTGCCACAGGGTGGTATCTGAGGGTGGCTGAAGCCGTGCTGCCTGAGGCAACGCGAAGGGACAGTTGTGGCATTGCTCTCGCTTAATTCCCTGTGCCAGAGGGAGGAAGGCAGTGGGTGGGAGCCAGGCCCCGGTGCACGTTCAGAGGAAGGCTGTAGTATTTGTGGGGTCTTGTGCAGAATGGTGCCCACTGTGAGCAAGGCGTACCCCTGCCTGCGCGGCATGGGCATGGCTCCGGAGAGGTGACGGACAGAGCTCGGGGTCCTTCCCCGATGCCTTCGGGCAGATGGGTCTGCATCCAAAGTATTCCTCTGTGTTGGCTCCAGGCTTCCTGCAGCTCATGGGTCCTTGCCAGCTCCGTGAAGGTGCAGGTGTACGCACGTGCCCCAGCTGCAGGAGGTCTTCCTGCTCTGCCGCTTGCGAGGGCGTACGCAAGTGTGCGTTGCCATTGTCCCATCTGTTCCAGGGTCTACCCACCTCTGTGTGGATGCATGCCCACGGGATGCAGTCAGACCATGTGCCACTTGTATTTCTGATGATTTATCTCCTTACTACGTGTATTTTTCCAAGCAGAACTCCGCGTTCCTCCTGCTCTTGTTTCTAATCTCTTTAAGGCCTTTTCACGTGCCTACTCCCAGTTTCACATTGCATTTCATTACGGTGCTGTTTGATCCCTTCTTCTAAGTCACTAATAAAAATCAGGCCCAGTCCCAGTGCTTGCCCTGAGCCCATGGCAGTAGCTGAACAGCAGTGGTGACAGCTCGTTTTGTGTCCAGCCTTCAGCTACTGTCAGGCCTGACCAAGAAGCAGGCAGAGCCAGTCTCCCACACTACCATGTCTGACAAGGCTCTGCCCGTCCCACGGCAGCTGCCAGCCTCAGGGAGCAATCCCAGGCCAGGGACTTCTGACATGGGCCCTTTGTTGGCCCATCTCCCGGCCTTGCCTGGTGGCCGGCACACGTACAGCGTCCTCTGTCCAGACCTGGCTTCCCTCAGCCCTGCTTCCTCCACTGGGCCATCAGCTGTCAAGATTTGAGACCACGGGCTCTCAGGGTCGTGTGTGGGTCATGACGGGTCCTGCCAAGGGTCTGTGCAGTCCCTGTCCCGCCCTCAGCCCCTTGCTGCTGGGTGCTCCTCAGGGCCCAGCCGTACGCTGTGCCTCCTGGTCTTGCCGTGTCTCAGTGAGCGTGCGAGGACAAGCCAGCCTCCCTGAATGCTGTGCCACCCTCGCCTGTCCCTCGGGACCCCAGCGCGCTGCTGGTGGCAGACTGGGAGAGGCCCCGTGGACCTGTATTTGCATGGCTGCAGGTTTCTTCTCTCAGCCTCGAGCCGTTCGGTGTGACTCTGCCGTGTGCGGGCCATGGCTGCTGGCTTCCCGGTTCAGACTTACTGTGCTCCCCTCTCGGGCCCTTTGTTCAACAGATATTTTTGCCGTCACCCTTCTTGACCACTCTTACTCCTTTGTCTTTTGTGCTGTGAGAGACCTCAGCCGGTGGCTCCTTCTTGGCTGTTTGTGACTCATGGTCATTTCATCCGCTGCTTCCCCTCACCAGCCACACCTCGTCCCTGGTGTCCCTGACTCAAAGCTGCAGAGCCCAGCCTATTCCCTGCAGCCCTCGCTTTTGCCCGGTGGCCTTGTCTGCTTCAAAGCCTGCATCCGTTCACCTGAGACCTGCGAGCTGCTCGGCCCCAACATGTGCTCTGTTGCAGTTCTGATGCACCTCTACCTGGGGCCTGGACAGACGCAAGATGGGGTATGCTGTGTGCTCCATGGAGCAGGAGGCATTCCAATACCATCGGTCTCGTCTCCTCTCGCCCCAGTGCCCTGCTAGAGAGCTGTTCTCAGACCCCGGGGAGACACAGCAGGAGAGCTGCTGCGGGACAGGCACCCTGGAAAGGCATGGTTTTGCCTTGCTCTGTTGCTGGGCAAGAATGTTTTCTCATACCTTAAAAAGGGACTGGTTGGGGATGACTGAAACTGTCATGGGACTGTGTCCTCCCGTCCAGGCAGAAAGGCTTGACCCATGCCAGGGTGGCACTGAGAGACCAGGGGCGATGGGAGTCCAGGGTGCAGGGGAAGCTGGAGACTCCCTGGTCCTTGCATCTGTGAAGCAGCAGCAGACAGACAGGACCTGTGGCTCTCCAGTGCAGGGGTGCAGGTGTGGATCGAAAGAAAGGAGGAGCCCAGAGACTGGCCGGCTGCTCCTGGGCTGATCTCATTGTCATCATCAAGCCATGATTTCCGTTCTGGGGCTAGTACCACGGAGTTGCAGTGCTCGTGCTCCAGGACCTGTTAGACTCCCTCTGTGACCCCAAACTTCCAGGTCTGTGGATGCAGCCTTCTCTGCCTGTCTCACCTGTTCTGCTGGTGCAAAGCATTTGCAGCAGATGCTGCTCCAGCTGGGAGAGTTGCTTGGGGCCGGCTGCCCTGGCAGAGTCAGGATCTCACTCATGCCTGCCTTGTGCAGTCCCTCAGCCTCAGGGTGGGAGGGCCGAAGGAAGAGCCATTAGTCATTTCCTGGACAGATCCAGGCCATACCGTAAATCTCTCCAGCTCTCAGTGGTTTGGGGGCTATTTCTGTTTGAGGATTGTCACGTAGATTAAAGCCTTGAATCCCAGCCAGTGATGGACCGGACACAGTCCCATGCACAGTCCTGCAGGGCTCAGCCCAGCATCCCATCTGCTCTTGGCAGGGCAGTTGCTGGCCTGTCCCTGCCTGGAAGCAAGGGTTTGACCTGCTGGGCAGGCAGGGTCCTCCTGGCTTTAATTAGCCCTCACTGGCAGGGGGACTGGCAGAAATAGCAGCCCATGGTGGTGGCTGCTTGTGTCTCTGCTCTATGCTGGGGCTAACGGTAGCTGCGCTTGCCACCACTCCAGTGTGTATGCACGTGGCTTCTCTGACTGAGACAGGTCTCTGGGGTGGAAACACAGGTCAGCCATCCTCCCACTCCCAAAACTTTGGCACAAGGGCACCGCTGCATCCTGTTGTCCAAGTACAAGCCAGTTTGGGAAACCCCTGGCAGACAGCCCCAGCTCCTCGCCTGATGGGGCTCCCTGCTGGAGCCTGCAGCCCAGGGGCCAGTCCGGCTGTTTGCGGGTGTGCACAGATATGTACTGGGTGGTGACCGCTTCCGAGCAGGGGTATTGGGGACCTCACAGTGGGCAGCACTCCAGCAACTGCAGGATGAACAGTTTACAGGGCCAGAACCAAGACCTTTCCCTGTAAAACCCAGAGACAGGCAGGGTGCTGAGCCCCCCAGGTCACACCTGCTTGGTCCTGCTGATGTCCAGCCTCCCTCATGAGCACCGCCCCCACCTCCCAGCAGATGGGGAAGGAGCCAAGCAGGCCCTCCAGATATCCTGGTGCAGATGTGGAGATGGAGGATCATGGTTGCAGACGGGGGACAGGGCCACTGGGACGAACTGCAGGCATTGGTGGTGGTGTGGATAGAAGACAGTTGATCAAAGGAGCAGAGCAGGCCCCGGAAGCTGGACAACCTGTCCTCTGCCCCAGGGTGCTGTGTCCAGACCCTCTGTGCTGGCTCTGCTGTGTGCACTGTGCTCTGAGCCCTCCCTGGGTGAGCCGAGGCTCTGGATATCCATGCGCCTGGGGTGGGGTAAACCCGGGGCAGGTCCATGATTTGCTGCCAGGATGAGGAAGGGTCCCTTCTGGGTGGCTGTTGGGAGTTACTGCAATGGGGGCTGTGCCCACTGTGGGGGCTGGGGAGGGCATGCAGTGGCAGTTGGCCCTTACAGAGCGCAGAGGGGGGCACTTGTGGGGATCCCTGCATGGTATGGGGCTTCTTGGTGAGGTCCCTCACATGGGGATGCCCATGTAGGGTGGG
>VYZW01021028.1:987637-1003229 GCA_013401315.1 Balaeniceps rex | reverse complement strand
GGCCCAAAGGCAACACGCTGGGTGCTGGCCGCGCTGCAGTGCAGGATGTGCAGAGTGTGGAAACACCAAACGTACTTGCATTCTTCCCACATCTTACCCCATCCATGGCTTTTTTTCGTTTTGTTTTGTCCTCTCTCTTTAGTTTTGCAATGTCCTTCACCTCCAAATATTGACAAAGGCAATCACAACAGCCAGGACTTGGAATTTTTCACTACTGGGATGGCTGTAAATTACAGCTGTGACCCTGGCTACAGCCTCCTGGGAGAGGCATCGATTTACTGCACCGACTCTGGAAACTGGAGCCTCCCTCTTCCTCGGTGTGCAGGTACACAGTGGTTCCAAGATAACGGCTGCAGTTATGGATAGTCTGGGAATTTCTGTCTTCGAAAGCCTGTAGACTTGTCCTTTCCCTCCCTCTTCCCAAAATGTTGAATCTTTTTGTCCTTCCCTTTTGTTGTCAGTTTTGCTTGTGAACTTTTTTCTACGCATACTCACTATACATTTTAAAACAACTTTGTGTAGTTGATATCCCTATTTTTCCCTGTGTTTTCTTTCCTGATAGCTGGCTGTGGAGCCCCTCCAAACTTAACATTTGCTGAGCTAAATGAGGAATACAGAAATCTGATGGAGTTTCGTGTTGGGGACACGGTGCAATACAGCTGCCAGCCGGGATATATGAGACACCCCAGAGTACCACCAACTCTGACATGCCTCAAAAACCACACGTGGTCTGAAGCGCTAGCGTTCTGTAAAAGTGAATAGCTCAATCAGTTTGGTGTTGGTTGTTGAAAATTGTTTAAGCTACATTTGTGGGTTTCTTAAAGCAGTTCTTTAAAAAATGATCCATACATGGCTTCACTAGTCACATAGTTTGTGCAGCTATTGGCCTTCTAAAAATCATGTCTTTATTGGTGTCTGAATGTGGACAGATCCTTAACATACCTTCTCATAGTGCATTACAAAACCGCAAGAGAGGAGTTTAAACTCAGCCTTTGTTCTTTCCCAGGGAAGCAATGTAAATATCCAGAAACACCAAAGAACGGCAGAGTTGTTGTTCTGACAGATCTCCTTTTTGGGTCAACCGTGAGCTACATGTGTGAAGAAGGGTGAGTCCCACGCTGCCTTTGCTGACTCCATTTCTGAGCTCGGTGTTGGGCAACTTACAATAAAGGCTCAGAGCCCACTCCTCTGCACAGGCCATTCTCCCACAGCAAGCCAAAATTTGTATTTTGGTTCCAGTTATGCCATTGCCTGCTCTGGAAAGGGAGAAGTGTCCCTCGGTTTTCCCTGCCTGTGCTCAGTAGATTACTTTGCAAACTTCAGTTTCAGTCTGTCTTTTCCAATGGCCACCCAGCAGGAGCTGAGAGTGCAAGCAAGCATGTGCTGCAAGGAGGCTCCAGCGGTTTGGAGATCACTTGGGTCTGAGTCCTGATTTAGCACCTGACCAATCTAACCCAGAGTAATTTGGGATCACTGCTGTTCCTCTTGGATCTAGGAAGAAGGAACTTGGTGTCCTTCATTCCCATGTGTCAAACCAACAGAAACAACTCGGTGACCAGCCAGAATCAGGAGGCTGCAGAAGGAACCCTCTGGGGGTAGTGTTGGAGTGGGAGTGCAAAATCCAAGCTGAATGACTTGGTATCAACTGATTTTTCTTTCTCTGTAACTCCAGGCACCGACTGGTTGGACAGTCTCATAGGCGATGTGAGATTTTTGGACCAGATGTCACATGGAGTGGTATTCTTCCCATTTGTCAGAGTAAGCAGGTCACCACTAGATCTGGCCCAGAATTGTCAAATTAAGTCCTTAAAATTAAAAAGTGGAGTTTCCTTAAAATAAATAGAGCCTTGAGGAATAAGACTTTTTAAGCATAATATTCCTCTAGGATTGTTTTGTTTTGTTTGCTTCTTTGGTTTCTTCTAAAAATCTTCCAGATGCTAGCTTTTGACCTTTCAGAGTTATGTAGAATGAAGAGTTGTGAGGTGCCTGCAGGGATTTGTCCCTTTTGTTTCACAAACATAAATAATAAATTAAAGAGGAAATGTGTCTTGCAGTAGAAGAGTGGGATATTGAGTAAAATTGAACTGGGATCTTCCAAATACCGTACTGTTATCTGAACCACATGGCTGTTTTGCAGGGGTTGATCATTGCAATTAGTCTTTGCTTCAGATGGAATTGCTTTGGAAGACATGAGCTTGGTATAGTAAAGCAGTCATGAGAATGACTAAAAGCGCTGATGGATTTCTACACCATTTAATATATTTATTGGAATGTATTTGCATTATTCTGCTTATACGCACAAAACTATGTTTATATATACAATAATGTGGTAAACCTAGCATACCTAAAGGAACTAAAAAGCCCTCAATTCTTGAAATTATTCTTCTGTGAGTCTCCAAGTACTACCTGTGAAACTCCACTGAGCAGTGGCATGTTAAGGATGGGCTTTATATATGCATTAATTACAGCATACATATGGCTCCCCCTTTGAGATAATGACTTTCTTTTTCAGAGGTGGTATGTCCAGTCCCACACATCCAGAATGGGAGAGTATCTGTTCTTAAATATCGCTACACATACAAAGATACTGTCAGCTTTAAGTGCCTTAAAGGTTTCACCTTGCGAGGCCATCGCACAGCCCAGTGCCAAGCTAATAATACATGGGATCCACCTGTACCAGTCTGTGAGCAGGGTAAGTGTCAGCACTCTGACGTGCTAGCATTGCAGATTCCTCCCCAAGTGCTCCTACCCACTCACTGAAGCCAAAGTTGGCTTTATTTTTCCTGTTTGCTCCAACTACTTCAAGGAGAAACCAGAAATCGTTCCTTTTATTTATGCCTCTCTCCTCACACAGGAGATAAGCCAGGTTTTGGGTAATGCTGTAAGTATAAGCATGATTTGCACTTTCCTCACCCTGCTTGTTGCAATCCATAATCCATGTTCTCTTCACTCCCTGAAAGTGAGAAATTTGGTAGCTTCATGGCAGGACACTGACTATCAGAGAGGAGTAAAATTTTTGCTGGAAATATAAAGGCAGGATGATGGAAAATGAAGGTAAATTTGTGCATTGTATTTTCTCAACCAAATGTGTATTTGTATTTAAACTCTTAATGCTGCATCTAGATGGAATGGCAGAACACTACCATGATCCTGATACCGTAATGAAGCCAGGTAGGTCTATTATAAGAAGAGGCAAGATTTACTAAACGCTAACTCCTTCTCCCACCCTCTCCTGCTTTTTGCAGTGAAGAGGGTTAATTGCACTTTTTTACTTCCTTGTTGCCACCTTTTTTACAATTTAATGTCACTTTCTCACCTTCTCACCTTCTCCCTCTCCTCTTTCAGTAGTGAAGTGTCTGCCTCCTCCAAGCATTGCTAATGGGGAACACAGCAGTCATTTCTCAGACAGTTTTGATGTAGGAGCACTTGTGCACTACCACTGCAAACATGGCTTCTCCCTCATTGGGAATAAGTCTGTTCGTTGTACAACATATGGAGTCTGGAGCCATCCCCTTCCTCGGTGCGAAGGTCTGTTTGTGCTCTTTCCACGGAATCTTCTCAACTTTCTAAATGTGTTAAGCATGTAATATTTGGCTAAGGACTTGCTGAAACGAGCTGTTGCTTCAACAAACTCCACCACTAAAGAAAGAAAGAGGTCTCTGTGGTCTCTATCCCACACAAGTCTCAGTCTAAAGGGTTCTGTATACCCTCCCTGTCCACAGCTGGCTGTGAGCCCGAGTTGGGAATGGAAAAGCAATCAGATTGGAGTCCCTCTGTAGGCCTGGAGACATGATTACAATTGAATGCAACAATGCTAATGTCCCAAAAGACCTCCACAAGTCCCGGTGCCAGCCTGGGGGCACATGGCATCCTCCACTCCCTGTCTGTGAAAGAGGAAAGCATGTGTTATCTGCCTTAGATGGCTATCCTCTCTGACCTTATCACTCTTGGTAGCGTGTTGCAACATGTTTAGGAGGCGAGAGGAATCCAGAGTCTAGTGTTTAGATCTGAAGATCCAGCTATCCGAATTTTTCCCATTCTTATTGCTGCAGTATCTGGTGCCTCAGTTTCTCAGTATGAACGTCTTAAAAATGAGCTTAGGTCAGCTTTGCCAGCTGCAAGGAACCTGTATGGATGTTGTAGTAAGATGGTCTTACAAGTGTGGAATTCCCATTATATATATGAACTAATCACTCTTCTGATCTGATGTACCAGGAAAGATGATGCTGGGCAATGTTCCTCTGTGTAAGAAGAAATGTGTGTGATGTCAAATGCTTTATAGATGATGTGGGTTGAAGTGAGTGCAGAAGGTTGGGCAGGGCTGGCTCTCTGTGTTGGATTCAATGCTGTGGGAGTGAGCGTACAGCTGTCCACAGGTGCTCACAAGTTTCCCCTCTTGCCTGTATGAGCTCTGTTTTGATCTGCACTTCTCTCTTTTTAGAGCTGCGCTGTTCCAAGCCTGCAGATATCGCCCACGGGTCTCTCAGTGGCCCAGCAAAAGCATTTTTCACTCCTGGATCATCTGTAAGATACATCTGTGAGCCCGGCTTCTCTCTCATTGGGACAGCATCCATTTATTGCACAGAGTCTGGAGCCTGGAGCCATCCTTCTCCGGTCTGTCAAGGTGTGTTTTTGTTGCAGAGAGCTAAGAAGAAAGGGCATTTAACATGACTTGCCTTAGGGAAAGGTTTGTATAGGGACTAAATCTGAGTCCTCTACTACAGAATGAGTAATAAGAACAAGATCAAGTTTATACCCATTTCCAAAGACTGATGGAGTCACAGGGTTACAAAAAAATCAGTTATTTAACCTAGGTGAAGAAATTAAAAGGGAACAATCAAGGCTGCAAAGGTACGGTGCCTTAGCTACTCTCTGGCAGTCCATCAGGATCCTCATGTCAACACTGTCGTTTGTCTCTCCCCGACCTTCCAGTTGTGAAGTGTCTCCATCCTCCAAACATCACCAATGGGAAGCTCAAAGGCAACATCTCTGACACTTTTTCCTATGGAGCATCTGTATCCTACAGCTGTAACCCTGGTTATTCACTCGTTGGGAATGCTTTCATCAACTGCACAGTGTCAGGAAGCTGGAGCCAGCCGCCTCCTTGGTGCAAAGGTGTGTTTGTGCTTGGTTTGCTTCTGTTGTTTGGAATTCATGGTGGCAGACATCTCCCAGAAATGGGCTGCGGAGACATGCAGCCATGCTGATATACATGTTTTACTTTGGGAAAAAATTAAATCTTCAGAGAGATACATGGGCCAAAATGTATGCAGTAAAATCTTCTGCAGCTATCACTGAATTCCATCCCCTTATTTTGCCTGGGAACCACTTTTATATCATAGCTTGGCAGTGTTGATCTGTTAATCATGAATTTATCTACTCTTTGTTATCCCTGGGAAGAGTATGATATTGCTGTAAAGAAGCAGGATGGGAACCTCATGCTAGTAGCCAGAAGGATGAGTACAACAAAGGCAATTCTGGAAGGCAGTTTTAATTCTTGCATGTTTTCCATCTCTGCTCTTGCTGCTACGAATGAGTTGTATACCAACTTCCCTCCATTGAAAGTTTTTTATTTTTAGTAGGAGAGTAGAAGCTTTTTCCCTTCCCTTTCCTTCCCTTTTTGTGTCTCTCACTCCCCAGTTATCACTAACAGGAAACAAAGGAAACTTATATCCGAGAATTTGTCTCTGATGGACGGTCTGTAGATTACACGAGCTTGACTATTCCCTTCTCGGAAAATGCCTCTGTATCGGTGACTTGGCACTTCTGTGTAAGTCACTGTGAAGGTCAGTCACCAGGTAAACTTGACTAAAGGCAACTTCAGGAATGCCACAAGATTCCTAGTGTGGGTGTTCCTGCATGGAAAACTGGACATTCACCAGAATAAATTCATTACCCACACAGGGTGCTTCCTTGGTGGAGTTGCACCCACCTTAGTGACTTCAGTTGTGACTCAAGAGTTGAAACGCGCTTGGATAACAATGAGAGGAAATAACATACCAAATAGTTATGTAAATAAGTCAGAGGCTCTATAAAGGAAGCAGTCTCACAGAAAAATTCTCCCTGCCATTCCACATTCTCGTGGTTTTGAAGTGTCCTTAGTAACTATTATGTGCGAAAGTAAAAATAAATATTAAAAAAAACAGGTGTGACACAAAGGTTAAAAGTTACACATTGATGTTACCCCTTTGATCTCCACTGAGAACTTTCTCCTCCAGAATTCTTGTGCTTGGACTGTCAAAAGTGATTAGACACTTAAATTGAAGCAACTAACTCACTTAACTGAAATCAGTGGTATAAATAGCTTAGATGGCTGGACTAATTAATAAAATAATTATTGATAAATAACATGGCTGGTGACATCTTTTAAGGGCAAGGGACTTCTACAGTCTAGAAGTGGGTTATAGGCAGTTGGCTCTAAAGCTCCCACAGAATTCTTCCCTGCCTACACCTTTCTTTTCCAAATGTTGTGGTAGCCCAGTATCAGAAAAATCTTTCTCTGGCAGGCTTCTCCCAAGGCACCCCTACTACACATGACCTTCCTCAAGCAGTATCACTGTGGAGTAGCTGATCTGTACAAATATTCACATGTGGGAGTGAGACACCTACCCTCTTCTGCAGCCACAAAGAAAGGAATTACCCGGTGGAATAAGAATTAATTCCTGGTTACATTCAGAAAGAATTCAAGAACAACGTCTTAAATAACCCACTGTTGTATTTTATGTTCTTTCTCATTAAATGTCCTTCTTTTGTTACTTCTAATTTCAGAGATCAGATGTGTATTCCCAGAAGTTCAAGGTGTCAAGAAAGCCATAAGAGGAAATACTTATCGCTCTGGGACTAACATCACTCTTGAATGTGATGATGGTTACACGTTGGAAGGCATCAGTCAGATTCAGTGCCAAGAGGACTTCAGCTGGGACCCACCCGTACCAGCCTGCAAACTGAGTGAGTGAAATGTAAATGAAGAAAAGATCAGAAACATGCAAAAGCATTTTAAACATGCAAATGTCTTTCTGTATTAAAAAAAGTAAGTATAGAATGGTGTGGGGTTTAAGAAATCCTGTATTACAGGCCTGAGCAGTAAAAGCTTTATCGGTAAAGTGATTAACTACAGTTGAGAAACACCGTATTTTGTTAGAAGAGTTTGCTGATTTTTCTTTTTCTCTTCCCTTCAGCATCACACAAGTCTGGTTCAGTAGGCCTAGGTAAGCAGCTTAGAAACATTTTTGTGGCCAATCTTTAGCTTTATGCAGTGGCCTCAGTGGCACAGTTTCCCTCTGCTTACTTTGAAGATGTGCCTCATTACGTCTTTTGTGCTGATACGCTTTAAAACATACAGTGAGAATAATACGTGCTCTTCTCTCTCAGGAGTCGCAGCTGCAGGAGCCCTGCTTCTCCTGGGGGCAGGCATTGTCTGGAAAATTATTTCTAAGCAGAAGGAAGGGTAAGGCGGTCTTCTGGATGTTCATTCATGTCCTTTGTTGCCAAGTCCCAAGTTTATACACTTTATACACTTGAAATATTTGCCTGAGTGTGCCTGGGTCTTGTAATTTTGTACCTTCAGCTCACGCTTGCAAACTGTACAAGGCACAGCAACCTGGAATCGATGGTGTGGTTATGCTGTTTTATTTCAAGATTCTCTTCCTAAGAGGAAACCAACCTGAGTGTTCTTTTACAAACCAATACAGTTCACTGTTTTCTTCTTTTTCACTTAGCTATTATCATACATATGAAAACTACAGTTACCAAAACCCTCTGAACCAGATAACCGAACAGAAATGTTCATGTCTTCCATAGAAGGTATGGATTTATATTCCTTAACATAAAATATCAGTTATAGCTGCAAACTTGAGTTCTTCCAATATAGTCATTCAAGTAGAAAACCCTTTCCCCTCAATCTTCTGGTAAGATGCTTTCTTTTGCTCAATAAAAGAGTGTGTTTTGTGTGTTTTAAACATACTATTTTTTTTAAACATCCTATTTTTCTTTCTGACACCACCCTCGATGTGTGTATTTCCTTTTCCATAATCTGAATAGATGATGTTCATGGGTCAGACTTTCAGGCTATGCCTTGCTTTTGACATAAACTTGCTTTTGTTTGTAAGGATTACCCATAATTTTAGAGATCTGCTTCTCTAAAAAATTACCTTAACAGCACTAGCATAAGAAAAGGACACTGAACTGGGCCTTTGGGGTGTTTTGCTTGCTTTTACACTTACTGCAATGCCATTTTTACTTACAGGTGAATGTGCTTCCTATGCTGAATCTATTGTAGATAACAATGAATTTTCACTGTTAGCAGCACTCCGAACATAATCAGTTTTGACTACAAAATGGCACCTGTAAACATTAGCGCTTTTTTTCCCCCCTAAAGGCTAGTTTGAGATATTTCCCCCTTTGAAACAATGCATTTCCCAGAAATTCTCTCCTCCCTCCCTGAGTTATGATGTAATCTCTAGACGTCAGTGTGAAAACAGGAGAAGTCTCATTTTAACCCCAGCATGTCATCTTGTTCCTAGGCTGGGCTTCCAGGCTGCCGCTAACCAGGCACCGGACTCGTTCTCTGTCAGAGAGCGGCTGCAGGTTGCATGGAAGCGTTGCTCATGTTGAGACTGAAATTCTGTGGCAAAAAAGGCACTTTACCATAGAACCAATTAATGCTCTTTCTGCTCCCATTAATTTCTGTGAGGACCTAACGAAGTTCAAACTGCACACAGTACAGACACTGTTTCAGAGGGACTTCTGTGTCCTGCTGCCATCTGATGAAGAACATTTCTCTATTTGCAAACCCTGTGATAAGCAAGATTTGCGTAAGCATTCCTGCGCGTGCGTGGAAGCCACAATCTGTTAAAGCAAAGATTGTCTTTACATAACTGTATTGATGTCTGCAGCGGCAGTAGACGCCGCACTGTTTTCTTCCAGGAATGCTTATTTGCAGTGTTCCTCTATGAACGCTTCACCTAATAAAAGCTGAACATGGGGCACTAATTGCTTTAGGTTTTGACTCTCCTTTTGTATCCATCTAGAGTTTTAAGTCTCGATTTTTTTTAACACTGCTCTGCAACACACGCAGTTTGTCTTTCAAAGGAGTAGCAGCCTGGGCTGGCACACAGGCGCCTTTATTTTTAATTAGCCTTTGTGGGTGTTCAAAGCGCAGGAGCTGAGCAACTAAAGAGGCTTTGAAGTTCTTCCACTTTGCCGGGAACGTGGGCGGCTCTCTGGGGACCCTGCTCAGGAAAGGGCCTGGTCTCCTCAGGCGGGGACCCTGCTCAGGAAAGGGCCTGGTCTCCTCAGGCGGGGACCCTGCTCAGTAAAGGTCCCGGTCTCCCCAGGCCGGGGCCTCTCCCCATACCCGGCTTCCTCCGGCCGGGGCCAGCCAAGCCCTGGCTCCGAACGGCACCTCGGCGGGAGGCAGCGTCCCCGCGGCCGCCATGTAACGGGCTGCCCTCCCCGCTGCCCCGCCCTTCCCGCCGTGGCTGTGGCGGCCGCTGAGGGAAGGGGCGGGCCGCGCAGCGCGCATGCGCCCCAGCCCCGCGCTGCGTCTCGGCCGTCGCCAGAGTGAGGGGCGCGGAGGCGCCGCTGCTGCTGGGGCCTCCGCGGTCATGGTGTCGCCGCGCCGCCCGTTCGTTGGCGGCCCGGACCTGCTGCTGGCGCTGACGCTGTCGTGGTTCAGTGGAACGCGGGCTGAGGGTGAGGAACGGGCGCTTGCTCCCCCCGGCCCGTCGTGGCGGGGGGGCGGCCTGGGGCGAGGGGCGAGCTGAGGGGCTGGGGGAGCACGTCGAGCCCCCGCGGCCTCTCGTCCCCGAGAGCAACCGGGAGGAGGGAGAGAGAGCTCGTCCTCCCCTGGCCCTGAGCGTGCTGCTGGGCTGAGGGGGGCCTCCCGGGGCCTGCTCGGCGAGACGGTGGGGAGGGAAAAGGAAATGGCTTCAGGCGGTGGCGGAAACGGCGAGCTTTCCGGGCGGCTTCGGTGGGCCTTGGGGCGGGAAGGGGAAAGAAAGCTTGTGGTGCAAAAATAGGCGTGCTGGCTCTGGTACTGATGGATGCTGGTTCTGACCCTGAGCTTGAGGTTTAAATTTCTTTTATGGCTTGGGGAATCTCTAAACTTAATAAATTGGAAAGGAAATTAATAGGTGGTGGTCTCTGTCGTGTGTAAGTCTTTGAAAGACTGGGCAGATCTGACGTTTGGGTCCGGGTTGTGAGGTCTTGAATGTGTTTTTCTGAGTCCTTTAGCATGGAGGAGTTTTACGCCTTCAGCATTAACCGCACCTTGCAGCGTCCCTGGGTCTGTAGGTCTCTGTTGGATTGTGTAGCTGGTTTTAAACTCCCCTTTGTGGTCTGCCTGGCCTTTTGCCTTAGGAAGGGACATTAACTGTGTGAGTATGGTGGATTGGTTTGTTTCTCCTGCAGCAGGCTAAATAGGCATTTTACTGCAGATAATTAAGTCATGTATTTAACTACAGGAATAAGGCAAACCGACAAAAAACATGAACTGGAAGGAAATGCATTGTCTGGGTAGAATGCTAAAGAAGAACATGAGAAAACAAATGAATAAGTAACCTGTGCTAGTGTAGAGTTGGACATTGGATGCAATTAAAATATAAATTAAAAAAATGAAACCTAGTTAAATAGACAGGTAGCTCTGGCTCTTAAGAATGTCGCCTCTTTGATTTACCCATGAGTCCTTAAAACCTACTGAATTAGCCTGGCTTCTATGCCATTATGTCTCAACTTGTATCTCTTCTTGTTGACAAGATTGTGTATTGCTTTTTCCTCCCTCTTACTCTGACAGGCATGTGTATGCCTCCAGATAGGCTGCAATATGCGGAGCTCGAGAATAGTTACATTACAATGAAAACCTTTCCTGTTGGAACCACAGTGAAGTACACTTGCCGGCCGGGGTATATGGGAATCCCCGGGAAATCATTAACTCGTACATGTGGTGCAGACTTACAGTGGTCACCCACAGAGCAGTTCTGTACAGGTAATGCGTGCATGAGCTCTTTTGCTTTTTCCCTTTGATATTTAATATTTTAAATGAAGCTTGAAAAATGCTAATGACAGTAAGAGCAGTATATGCCAAAGACTTAGACTTTGTGTATAACTACAAAGATGTAGATTTTTTTTTTCTTTTCTTTCTCACTCCCCCTAGAGAGAAAATGTAACTATCCAGGAGAATTAGAACATGGTTTTATTAGTGTGACAGATCTTACATTTGGTTCAAAAGCTACTTTTTCTTGTGAAAGAGGGTAAGTATTTTGGTGCAGTTAATGAATCCTTTTTCATTTTTTTCTGTTTAGACCAGATTTGAACCAAACCCAAATTTTCTTATTCAGGTTCCATTCCGGTTCTGACTTGAAATGTCTCCTGAATTTTATCTGGAGCAAATGAAATTACAGTTAAATTTGATTTGATTCCCTGGTTTTACTTGCTGTTTGCATCAACTAAGGCTTAAGCTTTTTAGTGAGATTCTGCAGAATGAAAACTAGAGTGTTACGTCTAATGACTTCTTTTAATGTTCCTGTGGCAGAGGGAATAAATATATATATTCATCACCCTTCCTTATTATATTGAGTAATGGCCCACTTCTCTGTGTATAGCATATTAAGTCAAAAGCACTAACCTCTTGCAAGGTTTTTTTCCTCCCTTTTCACAGCTTATTTCTTTAGTATTAGTAACTTTAGGGCATTAGTATTAGAGGGTACACATCTTAAAATGGTGAGACTTCCATCTGTTCCTTTAGTGATGTCTCATTTGCTTCTCTTTTGTTTTCAAAGTTGAGACTGTTAGCAAAATTAAAAAAAAAATTAAGATACCATTCCATTACAACAAAAACTTGGTATGTTATGTCCCCATAATCACAGAACAGAATTATATAAACAAAGTTTCTAGGTGCTTGTTGGAGAAATGAGACGTTTCTTAAGTTTCACCTCTTTAAAAATTTTTACCTGTCTAGATTCAGATTACATGGAACTGATGAAATTTCCTGTGTAATTAAGAATAAAGGTGTTGGCTGGAATAGAGATCTTCCTATCTGTGAAAGTAAGTAAATTACTATTGTGTTTAAGTTTGTATTCAGATGGTGGTAGTTCATTTAAAAACAGCTGTGCCATAAACTTTCCAGTATAAGAAATGATGGCAAAATAGGGCCGATTTTTTGTTTTTATTTGTTGGAACTACTTGGGATGTGCCTGAGGAATGACCACTGAAAAATATCAGTTACTGTGGTAATTGGCTCATATTAGTTAAAGTCAAGCTCTTCTTGAAATTGAGACTCTATAATAAATGACCATCAGTAACTCTCAGTTATAACTGTAGCTTGTCTTAGAAATAGCTATGTGTCAGATTTTAAATGAAATTACTTGAAAATCAAGGCTTGCTATTTCCGAGATGAACAAGGTAACAGCAAAATTCTGTCAACTGATTTGTGTATTCTGTTTCTAGGAATTCCTTGTGAACCACCTCCAAGCATAGCCAATGGGCGCTACACTGAAGCATCTAGCTATGCTTATCAAACAGCAGTAACCTATACGTGTAATGATGTACCAAAAGGAGCAGAACCCTTCTCGCTGATTGGCCCATCTACTATTTTCTGCACATCTGATGCACACTCTAATGGAGTTTGGAGTGAACCACCTCCACAATGTAGAGGTTGTTGGGATTTTTAATATACTTCTTTATTATAGCCTATGTGATTCCAAAACTTCAATATCCGTCCCTTTTTTGGGAGGTGGGGCGGGGGGTGGGGGGGTAATGGATGTCCTTATAGAAAAGAATAAACAGATCCTCTGGTATTCGATTTGATACAGTTCCAGTGGAGATCAGATCAACTGCATTATGGATATTGATTGATAATGACAGAGAGTGTGACTAAAATTTAAGTTAAAACTTTAAAAATATATGTATGAGCATGCTGTTGGTAGAAGTGACAAGGACAAAGTGAAGGAACTGAGAGACCATAAAGCCTGGGTAGCTGAAGAAAAATTGTGTAAAGAACAAGAATGTGAAAGCTAGTTTATGAATAGTAAAAAGGTAAGGAAGAACTCTTTCTAAACACAGCTACTATGCAAGTGCTGAAATAAATGCAAAGCCCAGCAAGCACAAAGTCTTGCTTTGCAGACGTAGGGAGAAATACCAGATGCTTGCATGTTGTCATCTGAACCCTAATCAATATAACTTTGTTTTCTGAAATTCTGCCACTGTACAGGAGTAAGTCTTTTGGAAGCGGCACGTGATTATATCAATTATTACAATTTCTTATTTGATTGTGTACTGTTACAACTCAGTAGCTTAAAACAAGGACCTTCTCCACCTTCAAGAGAATAGCCTTTTTACAAAGCCCCTCCAAAACAGTTTGAGAAATTAGATAAGGAAACTTACAAGTAGTAAAAGAATGCTGTGTCTGTTACAAAGATACTGTTAACAAATGTTTCAGTGCTGTTTTTCTTTTACCTATTTCAGTGGTCAAATGTGATAACCCGAAAGTTGAAAATGGAAGAAAAAAAACTGGATTTGGGTCTTCCTATAGCTATAGGGACACAGTCATGTTTGAGTGTGATCCAGGGTATTTCATGATTGGACCGGAGGCAGTTACCTGCAGAGAAAATAACACATGGTCTGCAGAACCAACTTGTGAAAAAAGTAAGCCTTTAAATAAAAATCCAGCTTCTCTTGTATGTTGAGAATGTTGTAAGTCTGTCTTAACTAAAATTTAAAATCATAACACTGTGGCTGGAAATCAGAAGCTAAGGAAGTTGACATGGAGCCTCATCTATGGGCAACCGTTTCAGGTGTTCAGGTGACTCTTAACTCCAAAGAGTTTCCGGATGAGAGTGAGTTGAGGTACAGAAGTTGTGGCGTTGACATACGGTGGTGCTAGTGCATCGTAATAGCATCATGGTGTTTGTTCTAGTGATTTCGTGTGTGAATAGAGGAGAAAAGATGTGTTTCTGAATTCTGATAGAACAAACTAGGAGTATGCACAATGAGGAAGCCTGTAGTGTCCTTCTAGAGTAATCAAAATCATTACATGTCTGTGTTCTCTTATACAGCTCTTCAACTCTTGCTTTCCAGGCATCTTGTATGGTGTGTAGTATGTTAGACCAGGCAAGTTATTAAGTCAGGACTAATTTGCAGAGCTGGGGACGTTGCAGAGGTCTTTCTGTAACCTTTCTACTTCCTCTTTGTGCTAGAGGGAGAAGGAATGTTGTTGTAGAGTACAGTGAAAGAATTTTTTACATGCATACTCCAATAAAGAGTTCCCAAGAATGAGAACCACTTCAGCAAAGAGTATGTTTGGGTGTTCCATAATGAATGAGTCTGATAAAGCACTTGGAAATGATTCTAGAGCTTACGAGAATAATTAACCAACAAATACAAATTTCTTAGCTAGTACATCATAAGATCATATTACCTTAATAATATCTACAGTGATGTTTCTTTTAAGTCTTCTAAGGGAAAAGTGTACTTAAAATTGTGGTAAAGTTAAACTATTCAGATATGCTGATCTGTTTTTCCTCATACAAAGGCAATGTATATTTGTGGAGTGAGTTAATAAATTATGAAATATTTAAAGTTTATTATCACTAAACTTACTTTTTAATTCATGTATTAGTTGCCAAAGATGTATGTGGTGCCCCAAAGATCACACATGGGGTAGTGATTCCAGCGAAATCTGTATACGAAGCAGGAGAGTCTGTTCAGATTCAGTGCAATGCTTACTGTACTTTTCCTGATGGCGCTGAAGAGATGACAGTAACTTGTCAAGGACAGGATACATGGAGTTCTTTGCAAAACTGTGCATGTGAGTAAAACTCGTAATTGGTAAAATCAAGAGCAGAGTGCCAAGTTCCAAATGTCTGACGTATTAATGTGCAGACCTTGAAAGTCAGAGGTCTGTTAGCAGGGCACCAAGAGGTTATGTTAGTAGGGTTGTGAGTGTCATGGGGTGGAGTTTCAGCAACTGAGGAAAGTTTTTGGCAGAGTTGGAGTGCTTGTTTAGTTTTAGTTTCGTTTATGGAAATTGGTAAAGTTCAAAAGCCAGTGTGAAAGATCTGTTCGGGGAGTGTTTTCTGAAGATTCTTCCTTTGATGATGGCAGACTTTATTCTCGCCTCGCTTTCCACCATGTGATCGCTTGTTATAACAAAAACGGAGGTTGTCATTACTTTGATGCAACTGTTTCTCCTAATGAAGCTGAGGTGTGTATTTCTGTTAATGTGTCTGAAGAATGTCCATCAGCAGAAATACCTGCAGCCTCTAGGAAGCNAAGTATCCCACATGATTAAAGAGAGCTATTAGACATTCAATACGAAGTCTGCCTCAATGCAGTCACATTCACAAACTCTTCATAGCTTGGTTTTACTGGAAGCGTGAATAAATAACTGTGCCAGTGAACAAAAGTGCTTAGTCATCTTCTGTCCTTGCATTTGTTACCTGCTTTTGTAAGCCTACCACTTTCTTATAAACTTCTTGTAAAAAGTAATGTTAGGATGTTGACATATCCGGTTTAACGTTACTGAGCTGGTGGGGTTTTGCCATCTTGGTGGTCACTGTTCTTGTGCTGAACTATCTTGAAGAGTCTTGAGTAAAAC
>VYZW01021028.1:948856-978866 GCA_013401315.1 Balaeniceps rex | reverse complement strand
AAATAAAAACGTTAAATTATTTAGCAGTAAGTGTTTGTCTTTCATTCATCATGTGGTAAGCAGCTATTTTCCCGTTATTCTTAAGATGATTTTTCTGTAACAAACTTGCATTAGGTGGTGACTGTTGAGATCGAAGTTTGCCGTTTGTGCACAGAATTACTTAATTGTAGTGTAGAAAATATGTTTGAATTTGCTGAGCAGTCTCGTAGCCTTTTGGTTTTCTTTTGGAAGTGCAGAGAATTTCCCAGAACCTCCAAAACCTTTCAGTGTTCACTCCTGGAAAACTTGGTAAAAACTTGATGGAGGAGAGGCAGATTATCATGTGGGCGTTCTGATGTAACACCAAGTCAAGAGCAAAGCCCAGAGAGTGTTCTGGCACTTTTGTCCAGTGTGTGACAGATTTAATCCTTAGGGAACAGGCATTTTTAAGTAAAATGTAAAGCAGAATGTGATTACTTTTAATTGTATGAGGTTCACACTCAAAATATAGTTAATTTTCTTTGCGAAGGAATGTGGAGTCAGCTGCCTTATAAAATGAAGCCTTTCAGAGGGTGGAATAGAAAAATAACTAATATGCCTTTTTTTTTTTTTATTTGTGGTTGTGATACTCAAAATCAGTTGGTGTGGACTGCAGATGATGACAGTATGTAGACTACACAGCTTTACAATCTGTGAAGTTTTGGGATTGCAGTGGGCATTGATGGGATAGGCAGCTACTAGGCAATTTGAATTAAACGCTACAAATTAATTTGTCCTAATTGTCATGAATTCTGCACCATTTTTCTAAAACTCAGTCCCTCATGAATTATTTCATTTTGGAATCTGGAACTGATAATGAAGAGTCATGAACACATGAACTTCGTGCTAAGAAAAAGACTGGATGTAATAAAAATGTGTTGTTGCCATCTACTGGTAAAACAAGCTATGTTCTCACAGTGGGAGTAACAAACCATAGGTACAGTATTACCTAGTTTAATGTTAAGTAGTGTGAAGTGTCAGTGGTTGGCAGGCTTCTCAGTGTTACACTTAAAATCAGCGTAAATGATCACTTTCGAGCATGGTTCATATGGGGTGGTGAAAATGGAGCTGGGGACTGAAATGAAGAGACTTGCAGCAATTAGGTGTTGTCCAGCAGGGAAACATGTAATCTGTCTACCTGAGACAGAGCCCAATACCAAGTAGCACACAATTTTATTTAAAAGAAAAAAAAAAAATCTGAGTAAATAACAGGTTAAGGCAAACAAATAGCACATGGAATATAACTGGTCGGAAGGTGAGGTGGCTGTGCTCTCACACATGGGCCCTGGCTTGCTTGAGTTGAAGAATCTTAGTTACGTGTTTGAACAGATGCTTCACTTTCTCTTTAAGCATCCCTCCTAGTTGAACGTGATGCTGACTGTCCTCCTTTTGTGCAGGATGTTCAGCCTGTAGGTGTAACTTCAGGTCAGAGAACAGAAGAGCATACCATACGTGTTTGTGAAGCAAGATCATGCTTTTGATGGTGTTTATAAGGACTTTGGGGGGCGGGGGAATGAAGTTTTCCATTACTGTTGCTTTTCCCCCTACATCATAACCGATTTCAAATGGTGCTAGACAAAAACTGAGACTCTGAACACCAAGAGAAATCGGTCAGCCTGTGTAAGAGACATTTTCCTGGCTCAGAGAAGAATCCTCTTGTAGATGACAGCTACGCATTCTTTAAAGATGACTATTCATTGGTCTGATCAAATGCTTCATCCACACAGCGATCGTCTTTTCTGTGTATAATAACATATTTGACAACAGTGAGGTCAAGCAAAAATAGTTTAGCTTCATTTTAGTCGTTTGGATGCAAGGGTATAGAAGTCATCTGAAACATGAAGTTACCAGCAATAAACTTAAAAAATAATTCTAGAAAAAGAAGTGGATTCTGTGTGCACCAGTGTGACATCATCATGATTGCTGAAGGCACTTTTGTGTTTAACTGCTGAGATCAAATTGTTGGAGGGAATTTCTGTGTTTGCAGAGCAAGTCTCTGGGAGCTACGGAATGATAATTCTATGGCGATAGAGTCCCCAAGCACAGAGTGGAAATACATTTGCTCTAAGTTAGTAAATTAAATGTTAGGGTCCTAGTGATTGTATAATAAAGGAAACGTACTCTGCAAGAAGTACTACGTTGGTTTTCATGCAACTTTCGGATCACTTTACTCTGGACAACTTTAACTCAATATCCATTGTTTATTAAGTAGAAATACATTTGAAGGAAGCTGTTCCTGTTGTGGCCCTAGCTTGAGAGGGTGTATACAGTGGTTGTAAAAGTGTCTAGGAATCAGATGATGTTACAAAGTGGATGGCTGGCAGAAAAAAAAAAATCAGAAAAAGTGCTGTTTTAAGGAGTAGAGGCCGTCGGTGAACTTAGCAGCTGCTTGATCTCCTCCCACGCTGTAATTCTTGCTCCTAGAACACTGATTTCAAATGGTGCTAGATACAAAGTGGGAAAATCTAAGCCACCATGTGAAACCAGCTTCCAGAGGAAGACACATCTCGTGCATGGCTGCAGGCTGAGAGAGAAAATCCTTCATGTCCACCGTACCTAGAGAAAAATTCATTTATTTAATTTTATTAGAAAGTAAGACAGTGAACTTCAGGACAGTTATTTTATTGATGCTTTTTTTTTTTTTTTTGGCATCTTGTGAATAGTTGAGGCTGATGTAGGAGGAATGAAACAATTTGATGGAGAAACCCACCACTCTGGCAATGACTGTAATTTCCTTTCATAGCCAGGTGGAATATACTGAAGCTCTTACCAGCAAGTAGTGAAAAAGGTCAGACTTCTTTGTAGTGCAGAGTGTGCTGCTGATGGGGGGGGGCTGTTATACAGGAACACTTTTTTCATGCCATTGCAGATAGAACCAGGCTATAAACCTCATTCTGTCCAAGGTAGAGAGTGTTCTGACTTTCCAGCACTTACTGATCTCATCATCATCAGAGAGAAAAGATCAGGTGCTTTTTGTGACAGGGAAAGGCAATGTGACTATCGTGATGGAGCTTCATCGTCAGCTGTATCACACGGCCTGTAAACAGCATGCTTTTCATAAGCAAGGAGTTGCAGATTTTTGTGAGACAAGTTTTAAATTCTGTAGGGACAATGAAAATAAATTACATGGGAACTACTTTGAGTGTGGGTCAGAACAAAACCTAAAAAGGGAGCATTTGCAAACCTAACTGTAAATGGTTCGACGAAAGTTGTCAAGGAAGTAGGAGAGTGTGAAAATGAGTGGCTGACGGTTATTGGAAACAGAATAGGTCTGAGCAGTGCTGTAGTGCAGCACAGGCGTGATAGTTAACCTGCAGTGTACGTGTCTCAGTACAGCCGGAATAGATGGGGTGTCTTGAAGCCTATGAATGACTACGCACATGCATAATTCAGGAACTGTCAAACCCTGGCCACTGTGTCTAACCTGTGCTGATGCAGAAGCCGATGTAAAATGGAATAAAGTGCGACAGAAGCGGAGTTGGGAGTTGCACTTATTGATGCCCTGGGTTTTTGGCAACTCTTTGCATTAGTTTTGTAACCAGATCCAAGAATCTGCTTCAGTGCCTACATCCTAATGCACACCCACAGGCAGCAGAGGAGAAGTTCAGAGAAAAGAGCATGTCCTTCCAAGAAAGGGGAGTGGAGGAAGGGGAAAGAACTGTACTAGATTACTGTGTCTGGATATTTACTGTAGTTTCTAAATCCATTAACTGGGGCAACAGGGTGAAAGACAAGTGGAAAGCAGGTTCCCTCCCCAGTGTCTGTCTTGCTGGCACAGTTATTTATGAGGCACCCTGTATTACCAGCGTGAAGATTTACTGCTGAAAAGCTGGACCGAGAGTTACTGCTGACTAGAGGTCAGTTGCAGCACAGATAAAGTACCACAGCAGCATCTTTCAGAAACAGGCTCAAAGTGAGAGTTGCTTTGTTTTTTTCTTCTCTCAGTAGTAAGCATGTGCCTTAACAGTAAAAAGAAATCTTTATGAGGGTTTTCAAAACCAGTTGGTGGAAACGTCACTTACGTTTGTGCTGCTTCTGTAGAGCTATGAGACTTCCAGAGTCTGAACTGGGTCTGAACACCTATGCATACCTTCCCCTCCCCTCTCCAAAGCAGACTAACCTTTCCGGAAATACCATGCAGCAGTTGAAGACCAATGGCTCATTCATTATTTATAGTTTGATAAAAACAGGTTTCACTTCAGCATAATTAAGATGCTGCTGCCCCTCCTCCAGGCTCCCTGACGATTGTCCCATTGCCTTACCGAGCTCCCCTTCCCTCAAAGCTGCCAGAAGGTGTCAGCCCTTTCTGCCAAACTGCAGGTACACCTTTTATGAAGGATACATCTGTGACAGCGTATGCTGTTCTTTCCAAACCTAATAGCATGCTTGGGCAGGCAGCATGCAGAGGGGAGGAGGAAAAAGAGAGCAGTTCAAGATGCTGTGATACACAGCACTCAACTACTAATATGCACACGTGCAGAAAAATAAACCAGTGCTTGTCTCAAGCATTTGTTGGGTGTGTGTTGGATGTGTACATATGGACATACACAGACACACATATGTGTGGAGACAAGCAACTACTATCAGCTATAGTTGGCTTTCTCAAAGCATTCTGGAGTTTTCAATAAATAATAGCAGAAAAAGTACAATATTATCATCCTGTTTTTTTCCTCCTTTTTCAGACATGTTTTAGTAGCAGTACTGTTCTGTAGCTTCTGTCAGAGGAACATCTCAAAGCCTTTCACGGACTTCACACTGCTTTATACCTTCTATGTGAGACAAAGGCAAAAAGGGAAGGAATCCCTGCCTCCCCCATGAAAGGGAACTTCCTCCCTAGCCTAAGACCTTTAATCTAGTCTGCAGGAACAAGGCAAGCCTGGATGTCACACACCTAATTTTTCACAACCTACAGCTTATAAATTAAGGCACTTCTGGGGCTTCCACAGTAAGCAAAACAGATCTCTGTATAACCCTGTGTGCATCATAATTTTTTTTCCTCCATTTTCAAATCACGGAGTGAAACTCATGGTTTGTCAGGCTCTGGTCTCCCCTGGAGAAAATATTCCCGTTTCACACACAGAAGATCTGAGCCTGATGCATCATCCCCACAGTCAGGGAATGAGTCAGACCAGGGCCAGGTGCAGGACAGAGGGGTGTGACAGTACAAGTGGTGACCTGTAAGGGGAATTGAAATGAGTGAACTTCTAAGGTTTCAAAAAAGCTTCCTCAGCCCGGGGGAGCGTGTAACTGCATCTGTTTGTTGTGCAGTTCTGTTACTGTGTGGTGGTGCGTAGGTCAGGTATGGACAAATGTGCCCTAACTTGCAGCCTGAGCCAGTCGTTAGTGTGTAACGCTTTCCGTGTCAGCAGCAGTGCTGACCTAGGCTGAGGAAAGGTAGGGTAGATGCTGCATTGCTTAGTGGAGTTGATGATCGTGACTAGAAGATGGCTCTAGAGATGCTACTGCTATTACGGGCAGCAAAAACATGCACTTCGCTCATGAGTTTAAAGCATAATGGCGATTTTTTTTTCCTTGATTAAGACCAGAATAAAAACTCCAGATCGCATTCCTGAGTGAACGTAGTCTATTCCATTAGTCCTACTGTTGTAGCCTTACAATTGCAGCATAAATAGTAAAGTTAAAAGCCAGGGACTCTGGGTCTGCAAACCTTGTGCTACCTGCCTCCCCCCAACCCCAAAGGCAGTCTGAACACTGGGCTGCGGCATGCTGCAGGTAAAAGCCTGTAGAGCCTTTTGTCCCATTTAGCTCTATTTGAGCGACGGGACAGTCAGGCCTGCTTGACATTTGAGTTACTAATTTCAATTCCTATTAAGGGTAATCTGTCAGAGCACTCACTAGCGTTTGTCTAACTGTCAACAAGCTGCCTATCATGCTAATCCACTTTTTAAAATGGTCCAAGGGTTTGGGGGTGAGAGGAAGGCCAGGTTGTTGTTTGCTCGTTTGTTTAATGTAGGGAGAAGCAGCTCTTTTCCAGATAATTTAGGGCAGGGCAGATGATAGGCAGTGTCAGGGATGGCTGAAATTTGGCTTGTGAATAGGTCCGAGAGGTGCGCCTTAGCCTTTTCTCTTTGCACGGTGGCCTCACTGAAGGCACGCTAGTGTGTGGTTAACTCTTGCTGCTTTGGGTGAGTTTTGATAGAGCTCGTTCCCAGCGGGGGTTTGGTGCCAACCAGGATTCTCCTAAACGATGCTGAGGCACGGTCTGGCAGTCAGCATTGGCAAGCAGGTATTGGTGGTTTGGATGCAGCGAACCTCATGTTGAGGGCGAGGCAGTTCAACACTAGCATCGACCCAGGCACGCTGGGTGATGTGATGGGCCATACCAGCCTTCATTTTATGGTTCTGCACGTTTCTGTGGTGCTTGGGTCTAACAAAGTAGGCTAAAAAAAAAGTGCTAGAGACCTTTAATTTGCAGATTACAGATCTTTTGGAGAAACCTAGAGATAGTTCATAACAGCACAACATCACTAAAATCATTAGGATTTATTCACAAGACCTGTTTTTTTTTAAATCCAGAACTTTGTTTCAGACTGTTAAGTAAAATATAACACTTACTTGCTATTTGCTGTTGCTTGCCCCAAAGCTATTCTGAACTGAACGCAGCGGGTTTAGCATGGTGACCATTCGAGGAGTACTAGATATTAGGGCTACAATTTCTAATCTTCTGCTTCCCGTCTACTCATCTTGAAATTGCTTTGGCTTGCCTGGAGTCATGCAGTTTTCTCCCACCTTTGCTTTCATGAGAGTTCCTAGGCAAAACCACAGCCTGTTTGGAGGGCACAGGAACTACTGAACCACTGAATCCTATTGAGGATTTCAGAATGATAAGGTGAAACTGGGCAAACTTACACAAGGGAAGAAAAGCATCGCACTTACATGACCCAGGTCATGGAAGAGCAGTAGGAAGGTGCAGCACTGAAAACTCATCAAATTTAGCCATACGCAGCTTGACTGAACAGCACATTACAAAACTTACTACGCTAAAAAAATTATTCACCAAAGTAGCTGAAACCAGAAAAGTAATTTTCTGTTCCTAACTTCTGTACCTAAGCACCACCTTAGAATATAAAGTATTGATTGCAGGTCTCGAAGGCAGTCACAGGGAGATTATTGTTGTGATTTGTATAGTCAGCGCAGGAACACGGTGTTCCCCCAACACTACCATTCCAGCTACTTTAGGTAGTGTCAAGGGAAGTCGTATTTTTCTTTGTGTCATTCAAGAGACAAAAGAATATCCTGTGCCAGTGAAGACCATAAGGAAACAAATACTGCCAGATGTTCACTGAAGTATAACCTGCCCTTAAACCGGACATCTGAAAACATGTCTTTGGTACCCTGCCATATCTTAACACTATCTGCAGTAGAAGGACCTGTCAAAAAAGCTGGAGAAAAGCATTGACCCAACTCCTGGCTCAGTCCCCTGAGCACGTGAGCTGGTTGGTTCTTACCTGTTCCCAGGATTTCCATCATACTGTCTATCAATGAAACTTCACTGTATGTTTGCGAGCCATCGTCAATGTTTAAGAAGCATTTGAGCTGTATATCCAAATACAAAACCAGCGGCTGCTGTTGGACACCTACTATGCACCATTTGCACTGGATAGAGAGTGTTTGTGTGGGGAGCTGAAGAGATGTGCTTAACTCAGAAATAGCGCTCTTCCTTGGAAAGCTTAAGGTCTGAATCACACTGTGTTGGCTCAGTTTTTAGCAGACAAGCTATCACATATGCCTCCCTGTAGGCGAAGAGTCATCACTGGCATCAGGATTAGCAGCCAGGTTCTTTCCTTTTGAAAACTAGAGAATAATGATACTGAAGGCTAAGGCTGACTTTAAGCACAGTCAGGGCAGGAGACTGCCCAGGGCTGGAGGCTTGGGGAGGTTGGCTAGGAAAACTGGGAGCAGGAAGGGTCCGCTCGTGTCCGTGATTGGCCTGCACTGGCCCCTGTGTTCCTCTCTGTTCAAAAGGAGCCAGATAACATGCTCCCAGACTGAACTTTGTTTTGTTGCAAAGATGGGGACAAAGTAAGTTATTTTGCTCAAGATCCTCGAGGCATTAACCACACCAGCCTATGAAGCTGAGAAGACTAGAGCCAGCCCTTACATACCCATGGTTGATGGTGCCCTGAGTCAACTGAAAATACCAGTGACATGGACAAATAGGAACACCAGAGAAAAATGTGGAAACCTGGGAGGGGACAAGACAGCTATTGAGTACCTGAAACTGAAAGCTCATGAGAGACAACACTAGCTTCACAGACACTGGTGAACTTAAGAGCAGCCCATGGAGTCCACCTGATAACGATTACAGGAACAGAAATGCAAATATATGCAGACACGTTTTTCTTTTTTTTCTGAAACACAGTGTAAGTTGATGCCTAGTCCTTAAAGTCATGCCACTCCTGATTCCCAGCAGTCCACAGGAAGTCTTGGGGGGAAAAGGGTATGAGGGAACTAGTGCAAAGTTTTTGTAGTTAGCTCAAGAAACAAATTATAGATAGGGATTTTAAAACACTTCAGAGATGCAGGATTTTTTGGATCTACAGTTTTGGACTCAGTGGCCCACTACTGCGGTAGCATTAATTTTCAAGCCTCACCTCCAGGTTCAGGACTCAAGCACTTCCACAGTTGTAAGAAATGTGGATTGGGAGTTCCTGAACCAACTGGTCGCTGACAATGAGTCAGGGGAATGACCTTGCAGCAGGCAGCTCACGGTACCTCTCTCGGAGCCGTGCCAGTATAAACGGCACTGGCATCTCTGAATGCTGCTGAAACCATTTTGTGAGATTCCCGCGTTGGCCGTTTCTACTACCGCCTTTGCACCAAAACTTTTGGGTGGGTGAGAACAGAATAGAGTACGCCCTTCTTGTTCCATAACAAGGGCATCTTCGCCACCTAGGCTTGGGACTATCTACCTCTATATACAGATACAGAGGATATGGGCAACTCATATCTCTTGCCTAGATCTCTGTCCATTAGCATCAGCGATACAGATACTTAACCGACTTAAATCTTACCCTCCCCTCCCAGCCACACCCATATTAAACTGTAAGAAAACACCATGAACAAGTTTTAGAAAAAATACACGGCAGCAGTGAATTTTCTGGATAGGTCTGGAAGTGATTTGTAAGAGGAGTGAGGGTAGAATACTTGGCATTTGGACGTTTTAATGAATTTTCCCAAATGAGAAAAGAAAAACATTTGCTCGTAGACTCTAAGCTTCTCACAGCATCAGTAAAGCTCCTGACACAGAGCCCAACACTGTATTTGTATGACATGGAAATTAACAGCAGCAGCAGCAGCAGCGCTGCAGGCTTAGAGTCTACTCTGTGAGCAACAAAATGGCTAGGGGTGCTGTTGTGTTCATTCGAATTCCTTCACCGTTCGTGGGTGGTGAAATAGGTGGATGCCGATATCCCTGCCACTTCAGGTATGGTTGCGAACTTTAACATCAATATTAAATTCATGTTTCTAACCGTATTCAAGCTTGTGCCCTCATCAGCTCAACTCCGTAAAGCGCAGACAGGAACCAACAGCAAAATCGGACTGCGTCACAGATGTAACATGACCATCGGCAAAACAAGTGCAGAAAGAGATCATGGCTGCCTCGTCAGTCAGAGAGCCTTCCTTCGATATTGAAGACGAATAAGATGGTAATGCTTTTAAATTTATGTCATGAGCATTTGCAATCCTTAACTTCCTTTACCAAATTTTGCGGTCCTTGAACAGTCAAAAATCCCAAGAAAATTGCATGTATTTTGCCAACAGACCCAATGCATTAACGAACACTGCGTCATAATGCCGCACTAAGGCTGAGCGATAGAATAAACCCCACTTTACAAAGGAAGGAAACCAAAATACAGAAAAATGAATCAGCTTACACAATGTCACACACACAAGTGTCAGAGGGAGGAAGAAATCACAGCTTTCCCAAGTCCTTTTGCAGTAATACGCAGAAAACCATTATGGAACAGTTAGCCATGTACAGCTAACATACAGTAACAATACCATCCCTATGCGCAAAATCGCTACCGTCCTACAGAAATATGCCGTGTCCCCTTCTTAGCCTTGTTTCTTGCCAGTCCCACGGATTTACCTGCTGACAGTAACCTCAATTCCTGAGTAATGAGATTTACAGCCAAAGTTTAACATTGAAATAACTCCTCTTTTATCTCTGTCTCCTTACCCTCCCTGTATTTAGTCACAATTAAACTATCACTGTGGCAAAAAGATGGTAGCAAAAGGAATAAAAACAAACGCATCCCTACGCTGAACACAGATACCCAAAAAGTACGCATATGCCTGAGCAAGTACACTGACTGCCAGTTGCACCTCCTTCCAAAGGACCGAGAAATGCCACTAAGGAGCACTAGCTTTGCAAATTAATGGGGTCCTCCACCCCACAACTGCGATGGGGAAAAATGCAAAGGGTTGTCCGTTCAGACAGGACTCAGTAAAACAGACTCAACCCACCCATCTTCCATGCAACCGAGCATCGTTTCTTAGTCCAGCTCCTGGCTGTACAGAATTACCTCTGCGGCTGCCTTGTACTGTTCCTATGTGTGTGTGTATTTATGCCTGTCCGTCTTGCTGCAGGGACCACCGTTGTTGCTGCTATTCCTGTTGTTCCCCTGCTCTGCGGAA
The DNA here is from genome assembly GCA_013401315.1 of Balaeniceps rex. NCBI lineage: Eukaryota > Metazoa > Chordata > Aves > Pelecaniformes > Balaenicipitidae > Balaeniceps > Balaeniceps rex. The sequence goes on along the minus strand of VYZW01021028.1, from coordinate 968,186 downwards.
CTGGCGCTGCAGGAGGCAAGGATGCTCCAAGGGAGCCAGCTACAGCCAGCGAAGGCTCAGTGAGTCAGGAGGGGTTGTGACGACTGCAGTAAGAGTCTGAAATTCCCTATGGAATCTGGCAGAAAAGGAGGGGAGGCAAGAAAGGTGGAGATGGGAAAGAGGGGAAAAAAGTGGGGAGTGGCACCTACTGCCTGTTTTCTTCTTCCTTCCCTGTTCCTACCACCGCACTGCCGTTGGAAATGGCATCCTCCTCTCTATGGTACTGCGCAAAGGACTGGAGTCGGGGATAAAACCGCAGCGCGTATGGCCTTCGTAAGCGAACAACCAAAATTCAGTCGGGGGGGTGTGTGTGTGTAAATACAGCCCTTCTCTCTCTCCCTCTCTCTCAGACTGCCGTTCAGAGGACAGGCTGCTGCTGGAGTAATGGAGACGGTGGACGCAGTATGTTTGAGCCGGTTCTGAACCCAGCGGTTGTTGCTAAACAACCGGACCCGACGCTTGAGATGTCAGCGAGTGAGTAATACAGATTAAATGCTTATGCTACCATACCCTTAAACTTGTTTAAGCCTCGATATGATGAAAGGCTATGGAATAACGTTCCCTGCCATATGAGAAAGCAAAGTTACCACTCCACTGCATAATCAGGAGACTTCCTCGGCCAGAGGGACCAAGCCCAAAGCTGGTTGTGTCCTCAGCACTTCCAGGCAGAGTTGCCATCTTCATTGCTGGTCGCTTTAAGAAGAGAGGTGAAAAAATAGTATAGTAAATGGTTAAGAGAGAAAAATGTTCTCCCCTTCATTTCCTCATCCTCTCTCTGGAGCTGCTCTCTCTGCCCTCAGTCTCCCATTCATCCTTACCCCGTCCTTCCCAATCCTCCTTCAATCCCTGCTTTCATTTCTTTTGCAAACCTTTACAGACCCATCGCTTAGGGCTGTCTTCAGCTCTCCCTGATGTTACCAAGCCTGTGGCAGACTCACGCTTATGCAAACGAAAGCTGAGTTTGGGCAAGAGTCTTTTTCACTTCTTTAATTATTCCCACGACATAATTTTCAGGTGCAATCCCTGCCCCAAGCAGTTTACAGTCCTGCTAACGCTTAACAGCCTTATAAGGGAGGAGGAGGAAGAAAGCGAGCGAGCGAGGAGAAAAGCCCCAAACCCCAGTACTTTCCCCTTCCCCGCGGTTTGCAGCTCTGACACGTCACCATCGCAACTGCACGGTGAAACGAAACCTCCTGGCACCCGCGCGGGGCACCCATGGGTGCTGGGTCCGGCGCCTGCCACACCGAGGAGTTAACTGCTGCTTTCCTGCCTGCTGCCCCTGCCCGAGGGGCACCCAGCAGCCCCGGGAGCCGCGTCAGGCAGGCAGCAGGCAGGGCAGCGGGCAGGGAGCTGCCGGCACTTTGAAGCAAGTGAAATCAACGTTGAGATTTGACACCCAGTCCTCGACCAATCCGGGAGGGCTTTTCACCTGCCATCACCTCCTCCGCCAATCGGATGGCGCCTTTGGGCTGAGAGCCCTCCCCGGCCAATGGGGAGCCAGCTCTGCCACTTAGTTAATGATGCAGCAGTACAGGGAAGACTATCACATGTGAGCTGGAAGGCTGCCAACATGGAGACACGGAGAGAGCAAGGTAAACAACTTTCCAACGCCAAAATGATGACATTTAATCCCTAAATGCTAGCTTCCCGTCTCGACTCATCCTTAACCCCTTTCAGCTGGTGTGGAAGCGTCTGGAAGGCACCGTCTACCTGTCCCCGGTGCTTTTAAAAACTGGACGACATGCCCTGCAATGATCACTGCGTCACCGTTTACCACTTTCTGAACTACGCAGTGACAAACCTCCAAGCTCTGAAATGCAGAGCGCCTGTTAACCCCTCCACCCAAGCCTCGCCAACATGCCAGCCTTTAGAGAGACGGGGGGGGGGGAATAAAAAGCCCAAACAAAACACGAAAACAGCAGTGTTTGCAAAGTTGTCATCTCTCCCCCACGACTACTACCCTCCTCTGCAGTACAGCAATGCCGGCAAGAGTGACATTAGTACAACCTGTGCCGTCGTTCCATTGAGAAAACAGCTCTGACGCAGAACAGAGCAGTCATACCCAGCCAAAATAATAATAAAGGCACTCTAGGATCCGAACTTGGGGACGCCGGGGGAAAGGGACGCCCTGCAAATAATTAAAATACGTAGCTGCAGCTCAAGCCCCATCCTGATCAAAGAGTACGTACGTGGGAAAGACGAACCGGACCGAAGAGCTCTGCCCGTGCACCATCTGCGCAGTCCTCAGCCCTCCGCTCGCTGTGTAGCGCCGCAGAATAGAAGGTTCCAGAAATTTCCTTTCCGTTAACCCTTTCGGTGTCTGCCCACTCTCCCTCCCCGCGGGATTAAGCGCGCCGGGTCTCCAGCATCGTCAATGGGCGAAGCCTCCTACGCCAACCGAGCCCAAATACGATCTTGAAATGACGCTGGATGGTGGCAGGAGCCCTGTCCCTGGTGTTGGTGTTACTTCTCTTTCTGGAGCCCTCTCTGCCTCTCTTGCTGCCTCTCTCCCCTCTTGCTGCAGCAGGGCTGTTGCTGGTAGACCTATCGACGGAGCTTGCTCTCTCACTCTCTCGCTGAGCTCTGTGACGCAGCTCTAAATTCTCCAGCCTGCTCCCTGTGTTATAAGAGCGGAACTGCAGCTTTCCAGGGAGCCCGTGCCAGCGGTGCCAGGGCCAGGCAAACCGAGGGGAACGTCGCTCCTGGACTCTGCACCTTTTTTTGGTAATTATTATGTTCCTCACCTCTGTTTCTGTGCTTCCTCTGAGGCTCTCAGCCTCGCATCTCCTTCTCTGGTTCTGAGTCATACTTACTAGGTTAACTCTTTTAGGATTGGTAGTCAGCAATACAAATCTCGAACAAGCGCAGCTGAAACCACAGCCAACTTTGTGGTGGTTTCTGCTTTAAAAAAACCAAAGCAAATCTTCTTGGCTCTAAAAAACAAAAACACACACGCACACACACACGTTCCAGTAGAGAGTTAGTGCTTTTTGATTAACTGTTTCGGTGACAGGAACTACTACTCGACTTCCTAAAATAAAATATTTTAGGCCTACATCTTGCGAATACTCAGCAGGCACTTACCCCGAAGCACAAGGCAACTTAAAAGGAATCGCTCCTGTGAACGAACACAGGTCTTCTAGGCATAAAAGCGTGAGGCTACTGCTGGACCCACAAGACCCTGCTACGCTGGCCGCAAGACATCGATCTGAATGTGGTTCAGCCACTGGGCAGATGCGTGGTGCAAGATAAGGTACTGAAAGTGCTAGAAAGCTATAGGCTCTTCTTAATCTGAACAGTATTAATAAGTGTTATCACACACACAGATTCAAAATGCTCAGCGTAGGCAGGGGAACTAATAACCGCATTCCTGGAGTCACCAGAATCCAATAATCCCTGTCAAAGAAAGTCCACAAACAGCTATGCATTTCAGCACAGCAGGCATCACCAGGCAAGACAAATTTTGCAGACAGACGCTATCTCCTTGCCTCTGCCCCCTTGCATTAACTCTGGTGCCTTCAGTCAACTTCAGTGCCGGGCAGGGGAAGCACTGCTCTCCTGTCTTGGAGCCTCAAAACCGGAAAATGTGGAGGAGGATCAGTGGTAGATAGAGCATCTGGGAATCAAAGAGAAGCTAATGGAAAGCCAGCACTGTACGAGGGAGTTCATGCGTCAGTCTGCATATACAAAAGAGCGAGCGTGAGAGCCAGCAGTCCATTTGAAAAACACAGAATCAAGAGAGAGATCACTACTACACAGCTACATCTGCCATTTTAATTCCGGACTTCAGAGCTGGCTGCAAGCTTTGGGTTTTTCACTACAACCAAAGCTGAAGTAACCACTATTTTTTCTCTTCGCAGCGTCTGAAGAGCCTGAGCTATTTTGGGATTTGTCTGTACTACACTGAAAATGACACCTGTTACGCACAGACACAAATGAGAAGAATTGCAAGCTCCCGGTTTCTCAGATACGATTCTACAAAAAAAAGGATCCTCTGAGCTAGGGACCCGGGAGAGCAGTGCCGGCTCTCGGTGTGGGGTGAAGGGGATGACCCTTGCGAATTGAACAGCCAGACACCAGTGCAAAAAAATGTAGAAGGCGGTTGTAGCTGATGCAAGGGGAAATCAAACCTCCATGTGACCAAAAGAAGTAGTGCTTGATCAACTAAATGCCACAAGACATGGTTTCTTATGCAATCAAACCCCTGGGACTTTAAGCCTTACATATACGCTTTATGGCCAAAGCTGCAAGCATTAACTACTTCAGTTAATGAAGGGAAAATTGTAAGAGCGCTACGGCTACTTAAATGAGTCACCCAGCAGTGATACTTGCTAAAGTAGGCCAGTGTTTTATGTGATGTTAAACTGGTTTCAGTTACCCCTGAGTTATCTCAGAAGCTCCACCAGCACGCAAGGTCAGAGCGGATTTTCCGCATTCCCCCTTTTCTTCATCAGCGTGTGGCTGATTTACAACACACCAGCGCTGTGCAGGCAAGGCAGAGGCCGTCTCGCTGGACCTGCGAGACCCAGCGCAGCTCTGAACGTGATTGCGTACGGCACCGGAGCAAGAGAAAAGACTTGGAGCCTCAGAAATGGGACAGTTGAGTGGTGCTTTTAGCTCACAGCAATTTTGTCAGTCTTGTGGTATATTAAGAAAGTAAAATGGAGCTTTGATTTATTTCAACTTCGATCTTTTTGGTTGCTTTCAAGGGAAAGGCAGCATTTATTTTATGGTTTACTTTCATTTGAAAATGACCAGCCATGGAACGTTTCTACCTTTACCTGACTGTAAGCATTTACTTTATGGTGGTACTCAGGCTCCCAAGAATACTCAAAGCCGCACTGCACTGGGAAGCACTCAAGTGTGCAACTAAGAAAACATGGGACAATGGAAGGCTTCAGCACTCGGAACTGAGTAATGAGGCCCAAAAAAATAAAGTTACCTTCTCACACAGTTGAGCCAGTTAAACGTTGGACAGGCTTTGGCATTTTCTGTGAGGTGAAGTAAGGAAATAGAGGCTGTGATTCCACGGTGAAATCTGTGCTGCTTTTCTGGTTTAAGTGGGGCTCATGTACATGCTTTGTTACTGCCTTTTTTTTTTTTTTTCTTTTTCCCCCTCCAAACTCTGTCTAAAAGCAGGAGACAGAACTTCTGTTTTGTAAAAACTGACTACAAGGAAGCAATGTCCCAGGGTAGAAAGCAAGCTTGGTAAATGGAAATAATTGACGGCTGTGATGGGAGGCAGGGGAGATCAGTCTCACCATGCAAATGTAGTGTAAGTATCGATTCCAAAGCGAGGGGTGACCTAATGGCTGACTACAACCGTGCCATGGGTGCATACAATGTTGATAAAAACCCAAAAAAGTTTTGATAGTGCTAGACAACGTAATGAGATGTCACGACTTACAACTTGAACGGTTCAGGCTGGATGTTAAGGGAAAAATAAATTTCTTCAGGAGGGTGGGAGGGCTTGAACGCCCAGCCATCGTTACCAATTCTACCATCAATTGACAGTTTGCCTCGGCATCATGAAAGGATCAGGGAGCGATTCATCAGGGAGCAGAGGAAGCGTGGGCTTGCCACCACTTATATGCCAAACCGTACGTAAAGGTGCATCCTCAATGACCTTAAGAGCAATAACATATGAAGTCTGCCGTTAACAAAACTCTAACACTCATGCATGTCATCTAATACCTTATCGGTACTGTGGGTGAGAACATAACCCCGGCCCCCCGCCGAGGAAGGTCCTTGGTCTTTTTAGTGACGAACAAAACCCTCGTGGTACCACCCGCACTTTCAGCTTCCTGCTGGTGAAGCCTTGGCTCAGGTTTCAGTTTAAATGCCATCGGCCACACCTTCCTCCGACTGCAGGAAACTGCGATTGTTAAAATCAGGGCATGTTCCTATTTAACTAAAATAGCTCAAATAATCCAAAGGCCTTGACTATGCCAAACAGATTCCTGCCCAGGACATAGCCGGTCTGTGCAGCTGTAAATCTATAACCCCTCGGCCTCAATAGCTATGTAAATGACGTCTCGGCACATCACCTCGGGGAGCAGTTGGTAATAAACAGAAGGAGCAAAGAATCAGGCAAAGGTGGACAGGGGAATGCAAAAGTCAACAGTAATAACGCTTAGCACAGTGTTCTCTGGTTTACCACCCAAAAGTCCTGCAAGTTCCTTTAAAATGCTAAACAGTATGTTTTTGAAATGCTGACATGGGACAGCTCTTTTTCAAAATGTGAAATTTGTCAGCGCTACCTCTTCCTTCCTTCCAGAACGCTCACAGCCTCAGCGGAATGATGTTTTCCAACAAAAAGCTATTTCAGCACAGAATTCCCAGCCAGCTCCATTCAAGGAGAAACAGTAACACGGGGGCCCGTCTGCCAGGACTGTTTCCCCTAACCCTCACCAATCAGAGGGTGATTAATTTTTAAAATTTTCTTTTAATCTGAATATTGTACTAGTAAATGGTCCTTAAAAAAAATCCTACTTAATACTTTGCTATAGTAAAATAATTGTCTACATTGACCGCAAATAAAGAAGTAATGTTAGTTGTTACCTACGGGAACTGGTAAGTTTTTAATGTTTGCTTATTTAAAATTAATACAATTTTGCATATGGGAAGGCTGAATTAAATAAAGGTTAAATAGTTTGACCCACATTGTATGTGGAATCAGGGTCAATGCTGATATGGAAATTCGGGAGTTCCTTGCTCCCAGATTTTACTCAAGTTGTGCTTCTTGCTTACTTATAGCCCTTATTGCACAGAAGGCCCCAGTCAATTAGCGAGGTGTAACCGTCATCTGAAACAAGCTGCCGCAACGATGTGGCTTTTAGAGGAAACTGATAGGAAATTATTTCGAGGAGGTACTTTTTTTCATTTTTCAAAGAAAAGCAGAAATAAAACTTTGAAGTCTTCCTTCTATTTTCACATGCACACGGACAATCCGTGGTTTTACAGTGCCATCCTAACAGTCACCGGGACACGCATGTTTCCAGGAAGCTGGAGACTTGCAACTCCAAGAGAGGAATATTTGCTAACACAGCTACTAAAGTCCACGAAGGGATATTCTGCATGGTGTACCACGCATCAGGTTTTGTTCCACTGTGACAATAGAAAAGTTACAGAGTCACAACAAACATTTAGGTTTAGGGTTTTTTTTTCCGAAACTATTTATTGTTTTCCAGACAAGTTTCATCAGTGAAGGCCAGAGAAATGGCTTCTGCAATATTTTCAGCACTGCCTGTTCCTTGCCAGCCCAGTGCATACACACGCTGTTATTCTCACTGGGGTCCCAACCAACAGGAGGAAGAGCAGGCAGGCGTATAAATACCAATAAAACCCTTCTGAAACAGTTTTAAAGTTGATTCCGTGCGCCTGCTTGGGTGTGCACAAGTGACTGTGCACAAAGACTGGGGCGCGGTTTTTTCGGAGTCCTCTTTGGGGGGTGGTTCAAGGAAATTGGATGGAACAGCTGGTGTTGAGATCAAACGACTGCGAAGCCAGAGGTGTGGGTTTGTTCCCAACTGTCGGGGATGTGTTGGCATTGGGTAGTCACATTTGCATAAAACGTTTGCATTCTTTGTGCAAACCTAGCCCACGCAATAAAGCAGGCACTGAAATGGAAACCTGCAGGTGAAAGCCTGGCCCTCCCTTTGAAAAGCTGGAGTCCTGGAATTTACCCTGTGAAGTCTAAGAAAATCCCAGCTGGAATTGCCAAAGTCCTTTCCAAAGAGGTAGCACCACATTAACAGGCAAGCTGCTTCAAAGCAGAGCTTCTGCCCTGTGTTGAAGCCGGGTCCAAGGTATTTAGCATCCTCAACCGACAGCTCTGCTCACTCTGCTTGCTGTCTTCCAGCGTTCCTGGTCAGCACAATGGCAGAAACGCTGCCCGGAGGTCGGCGTGCCGGCTCTCCTGGCCCCGGCCGCTCTGCCCGCAGTGGGAGAGGGAGCGGGGGCAGCCAGGCTCCCCGAGCTGCAGGTTTTGCTCAGTTCCAAATCTAAGGAGCCAACAGTGCTGAGACAAAAGTAATTATTTCAGCTATTAGCTGCTAAGAATAGAGCCGGCGGGGGTGCTGTGCATGGCTGAGGTGCACTGACAGCACAGTCGGAGGTAGCAGGGATTGCAGTGGAAGCACAGAAATAGCCATTCTCCACGCTCAGCACTTTGAAGCTTCATGAGTCACCAAAATACACGGAGGGGGGGACAGGTGGGGTGTAGAGGAAAAGACACCCTGCCCCTACATGTAACGCAGAAATGTCCCTGGGCTGATGGCTGTATTTTCTGGGAGAGAACAGCATTTTGCCGAGGAGCCTGGTTTTTTCCCTAAGGAGAGCATCTTCCCAGTCACGAGGCAGTGGACCACCCTCACGCTTCCCACCCATCGGAGAGCACGGCTGCTGCAAGGAAAACTTCAAATAGCCCCGATGCCCGTACACTGCTCAAAGGTACTGTTCCCCTGCCCGGGGAGGGACACGGCGCTGGGGGAGGCACCGGGGCCGCTCCTTCCTCCCGCCGCCCCCTGCATCCCCCTCCCACGAATATTGGCAAAGCCAAACATTACTGGGGGGGGCAGCGGGACGGAGGAATCGACTGATCTCAAGCCAACTGTGTTTCACGGTGTTTTCCTACCTAACTGCTAATCTTACTCGAAGTTCCCTTTACCAATACATTATAAAAGGTTGAACATATGATCAGCAGATATTTAAATACGGGACCAGTAAGTGCCCAGGTGCTCAGCTGGCTGTTCATCGACATCTTTAACATCTTGTCCTGATGCTATTTAGCAAAAATGGTATCGGTATCACTGCATGTTTTTACTCAATACAGCTTGGAAGAGGCAATTTTCCTTCCGTGCTGTTTGTGCAGCCCAGGGTACAACACATTCCTGATCTATGACTAGGTTTCCAAACTACATAGTAAAATGAATAATAATAATAATAGTAAAAGTTATACAACTTTTTTTATACAGAAACCTTTAGTGCTGGATTTTCCAGCTATTGTACATGGGGGAAAAAAATGTTTTTTGTAAAAACCACCATACCCAACCAAAACCAAAACAAAAAACCCAGCAAATTCAAGGTTTAAAAGAAAATTTTTCTATCAGTCCTGGGGGCAACTGCAGAGAGAGTCAAGCTAGATAGAATTAAACATCTCAGCTGGAGCACGGACAGGGCACCAGACAGCTTGCTAAAAATAGATTAATCCTAATTACAGCCACACTTCTGCTTTTTCAAGGTTTCCCGTTTCACGCGGGGACGCAGAGGCTGTGAATGGAGAGGGGGATCGGTGCCCGCTGCGGCGGCAGAGGGCACGGGGGGCACAGGCTGCCCGTTATTGCATAACCCCGGGAACACGCCGTCCTCCGGCGGGAGCGGCGGGAGCGATGGGAGCGACGGGAATGACGGCAGCGTCCTGCCTCGCCGGCCTTCGGCTGCCTGGCTCCAGCCGATTGGCACAGGCTTAGCTCAGCACCCGGCCCTGCAGATCTGCTCTCCCCAGCTAGCAAAACCAGACTGAACCGCTGGAAAACGGGTCCAGGTAACATGTGCTTTGCTGGTTAAAGATTTAAACATCTCCACCTTCCTACAAGCTCCCCAAACTGCCGGCAGCCCCGGGGGAGCTCGGTCCTGTGCCAGAGCTCCCGGCGTGGTTAAAACCCCCCGGAGCGGTGCCGTGCGCCAGTACGTCCCGCAGGAACTGCCATAAATCCCAATTGGTTTTATTTCCTCCTGGACAGCATTCACACGGAGAGCTGACTTACTATCTCATAAGCAGAATTACAAAATGTTTAGTATGAAATAAACATATTTAAGCCTCTGCTTTCCAAACTACGGCAGTTTATTTCTCCCATAAAGCCTATGAAACTATGGAAAACAGCTTTTCCCACCCTAAAGGATGTATATTAATTGCCAATTTAAATATTTAACCAGAAAATGTATTGCTTCAGCTAGAATAACTTAGTTTTGTTTTATCAGAAGCCAGGAGTTAATGCCATGGTTTTTCGTTTCGTTTCTGTAGCAGTAATCACTAGGTAAGCACAAGGGCCCTCTGCTTGAGCTGGAGCTCGGTCTGCACATCACTGCTGCTGCTGCAAAAACCAGCCAGCGACTGAAAGCCCTCCTAGCCATGAAAACACAGGAAAAATTCATCAAACACTCCTTCAACATCTTGGATTTATGTAACTGAGGAACAACTCTCCCACAAGTACAGGGGAACAGGACAAATTTCATTTAAAGTGTCCGACCGAGCCTGTTCAGATGTTTTAGAAAAAAATAAAACACGTCCTGACGCACATTAGGACACAGCCATCACACAGGGCAGGATCTGAAACGCTGATGGCATCGCGTCCAGGGCTGTCAGCCTGGCCGGCTGCACTGCGTGGTGGCAAGGGCTTGGACCGCCTGCCCCGGGAACACCGACGCTTACGGCCCGGCTGCGCAGCTCTCAGAGGGAGGGAGAGGATGTCTGCCGGGAAAATCCCTTGTTAGTTTTGAGCAGGACTGTCGCTTCAGTAAATAGTATTTTTACTTAACAGCTCATCAGAAAAGATTTCATTTTACGTTTGTGAGATTCATTTGCCCTCTGCACTGAAACGCAGCTCCAGGATTTGCGGGATTGCTTTTGTGTTTTTAATGACACGAGCGAGACGCATGGCAGAACAGGGGGTGCCTTCGGGCTGATGGGCGCTCACCTGGGCTGCCAGAAATCCACCTGCACATACCTGCTCGGATCACCACAGAAGGCAGTCTTGCAGCTCCAGGCTCCCGTATGCCAGCTGAGTCTGTAGCAGAGGTTTTGGCTGTCCCACAGTCCCGGCTGTCAGTCCTGCTGTCACCTCCTGAGTCCCCGGAGTTACGCCCTGGGTACAAGAAAAATCTCCCATTAGAAGTTTCACCAGCCTTAGTATGACAAAGCAGTATTTTCCAACTGGGAGAGGAATAAACAGGGAAAAACTTGTTTAGACATTCCTAAGTGGCTTCCTTAGCATTACTGTGGCACCAGCAAACCACATCTGAGAGCAGACCTCCTCCTTCTGGCCGCTGCTTTGCGGGATGCACCTACAGAAAGGTCGTGATGCTGTGTGCGTGCAGAGCGGCTTGGCTGCGACCCAGAAACACCTATGGATGCGAGGGCACATCTCGCGGGATGCATGTGTCTGCCAGCCCCTGCCGGAGTGACTGCTTTTATAAGCATAGCGAGAGATTGGGAAATCTGCTGTGATTCACGCGGATCGCTGCAGTCCCCACTCCCACCCCCAGCGCAGCACCCACGAGCGCCCAGGAGCTGCCAGACGCGCACGGAGCGAGCACCGCGCCTGCCCGCAGCTCGTCATTAAAGCATCGGCTGCCAAGACACTCCCGGAGTATTTAAAACTTGATGCCACAAATTATTTGTCCTTATCTGAAAAATTCCTGAAATACTTCTTATTTTTATTACTGAAAATCATCCCAATAATTCAGCGCAGCTGAATAAGCCGATGCTGTCACTAACCGCGGCGCTTTGCTCTTCGTGCGGGGTTTGGAGCGGGCAGGTACTGGCTGCGTTATCTCTGCCTCTTCTCTCAGCCTTGAAACCAGGGTTGTAAATTATTTTGGCCAGGGATTTGCTGCCTTTGCTCATACAGCACTGAGCCACGCTGGCCTCTGGGGCTCAGCTGAGGCTTCTAGACGGTTCTAAAAATAATTATAAGCTATTATCTTTTAAAAATACTTGTAAAAAAGCAGGAGCAAGACGAGACTCAGCTGTTTTCTCCTCAAACTGCCAAGATTATTTGTTTTTAAACTGTGTCTTTTTGGCCAGTTCTCTTCTGCAGCCTTTCATAAAACAAGGGTACACGACAGTTTAAAAGTTAGGGCGGGTATTTTGCACTTACGTAGCAATAATCATTCGAAAACCACTAGTAAGTTATAAAATCCAAGCGATTAATAAAATAAAAATTAATCTCAAAAAATATTTCTATGCACGAGTTGATTACTCTTCCCAGCATAGAATTATTTTGCAAACAAATCTCAGTTAGAGGTTGAGCTTTTCTATTTTTTTCCCATAAGAAAAAATAGATACTGTCATTTTCCAAGATATTTTGGCTTTTTTCTTACTTGGCCAATTCCGATTAGTCACATTAGTCCCACTGTAGATTTTTTTTTCCCTTTTCCAGAATGGGAGACCTTTGTTTTGAGTGATTCTTGTGTATAATTCGTAAAGTAGAAAACAAAACATTAAACATTACAAAACAAAACAGATTAAAATACTTTCAGCTTTGCTCAGGTTCCTGCCAACTATTTTCCTCTTTAAAAAAGCCACAGGAGCCAGCTCCTTCTCAGCCCGTACATGACTGTGTCCTTTTACTCCTTTAAAGGGGAGAGGAGGGCGGGGGATTCGCGCAGGAAGGGCCAGCACCTAAGACATGGCAAGGACTGGTTTTAAACCTCTAAGCCAGCTGTTAATACTATCGCCCCCCAAGAAAGCAAGGCAATAAGAATAGATTGTGATGAAGGTACAAACTTCTAAGACTTCTTTAAATACGTATTTTGAACGGCACACCAAAAAGCAGCCATAGTATTAAGAGATTAATGGTGTGAACCCAATTTATTTGCCCATTGACGGCACGGGACACGAGCCTCTGCTCTTTAGATCCTCTCCCATCCCGTCACTGTTCACTCCTTAGGGCTGGACCACCAAAATGAGGGATGCAATAGTTCCAAAGCCAAGCGTGGTATTTCCAGCAGACCCTTCACCTCCTCCTCACTGCTACCTTTGGGAGACAGCAATAGCTCGTGCACGCTGCCACGCCGCAATCAGTGCGGCAGAACTGTCCTCCGCGGGCTGTAGTGCGGCCGCCCAGTGCTGCAGGTTACCATGAAATAGCAGCGTCCCAAAGCGATTTCAGGGAGCTTCCAAAACCACCACAAAAACAGACCTGCTTGGGGTAAAAACTATTTTTTTTTCCCTTTTTCACTCCAGGCTTCCTTCGTCCCTTTGTTTGCCTGGGAGGTTTTCACCGTCCTGCAGATGATCACGTTCTGGGAACACTCAGAACTGCCCGAAATGCTGCATCCCTGGCTGGTCCATCAGAGCCTGTATCAGCTCCAGCCCGCCGGTCCAGCTGAAGATACCTGCTTTGCCTCCAAGATGCAACCGCAGCCTAGAGCTGAGCTGCCTGACTCTGAGAATTCCTCTTCAATATTCAGAGTGTGAAAGCTCAGAAAAATCAGCGCTTACACATGGCCTTAAAATTTGGGGCGCACCAATGAGGGCTGAGCCGGGCTCCTTCTGCCGGAGTCTTGCAGGCAGCTGCTTTACCCCGACCCCAGTTCCATCCCTGAGGCTGTTGCGCACAATGATTTCTCTTTGGGAAGTTTTGGGAAGTTTAACCTACAAACTCGGGGCCGGTGGGGGCGTGGGGCTTTGTGGTGGCCGCCACTTGGCTTTCACTGTCTCAGGTGTGCGCAAAATGACGTGGGATGTTGTGCTTCATGCGACACTGGCCCGGGTTAACCCGTAGCCCTATTTTCCATCTGTAACCATGGCAACCTGAGTTATCTTGCAGAGGTGCCTGTCACCCCGTGGTAGTAACACCCTGTCACAGCTGAACCTACAGTCCCACCGCTGGGATTGTCCATGTGCACATCCCAGTTGCCTGAAACTGCAAAAAAAACCCCAAAAGGTGGTGTCTGCAGGATGACCATTTCTAACGCAATTCTGGCAGAGGCCGGGCGGGAGGTGGGGAGAAGGCAGAGGAAGAGCAGGAATGCCGGAGCAGATCAGGCACAACCCTGGCTCTCCGCAGTACGATCGGCTCCTTGGCAACAGGAGGAAGGGGTGACAGGGTGCAGGGGACACAACCGCGCCGGCTCCAGCGACAGCTCTGGGAGAGAGGAGCATTGCCACTAACAGGGCTCATCTAATTTTGCCACGGAGCACTTGAAAAGAGAGAATAAAGTAACAGCTGGAAACAGCCTCCCACTGAGTGCGTTACGCAGCAGCGTGAGGCCCTTGGCTGTCCATTTTTAGAAAATATTTTTCATACAACAGCATTGAGTTTAATTGTATTCAAGAGGAAGAAAGTTGCCTGTACTGACCCTCTGTCTCCATAGGGATTGGAGAGGGGAGATGGCTGGTACCACGAAAGGAGAGAACAGATTTGGGGGCTGGACAAGATGATCTTTAAAGGTCCCTTCCAACCCAAACCATTCCACGATTCTACGATTCTAAATGCCTCGGCCATTTAGGCTCTCGCGGGATTTCACGGTTGCCACTCTTGAGGAGGTACTGTCCACCTACTTGACCAGAACAACTGTTATTGCTCAAAAGAGGAACTGGCCTTCAAGTTTTCTGAAACCTAAATAATTAGAAAGGTTTTACAAGACTTTGCTGTCTTTTTTACAAGACTTTACTGCACTTGTACGCTACATTATCAGCACTGAGAAGCTAAAGAGTTAAATCAACATCAGAGAGATCCAACAGATTCTCATAAAGTCTTTAAAACCAAGATAAGGGGAAGACATGAATATATCTTAAATAATGAAAAAGACTTGGATTCTAAACTTATTATTGAATGGATTCTTAGTAGTAATATGAGAAGAAAAGTCAATGACTGCTGAGCTGGCAGTCCTACACTGTAACTGTGATAATCCTGGTTGCGCCGAGGCACCAAGACTTTAATTCCAATTAGTTTTACATTGAGTGTGTCACCTCACACAAGAAGGAGGACACAAAACACATCTATATTCTTTTGTAAACGTACAAACGTGGTTTCCACACTCATTTCAGTATCGCACAATAGTGCTAACGGGGTTAGGTTCATCTCTGCAGCAAAGAATTGCATAGAAAAGTAAAAGCCGGTGTAAATGAGCTATCAAGAATTATCCACACGTGAACAAGGTTGCCCAGGAGATGCGATGGGCGCCCAGTGATGGGCTGTGAACCGTCAGGGACCAGCAGCCAAAGCAGCGCATGGGGAAGCAGCACGTGCAAGGAACAAAATGGTGAGATGTCGGTGGATGGTGGCAATTCTGCTTCCCCGTGCAAAGCCACGAAGGATTGCTGCATGGTTTGGGGTGGGAAGGGAGGCTGCGATTCCAACAGCAGCACATGCATTAACCTTGCTGCTCTGCGTCGATCAGTTTTCCTACAGTCCCCACCCGACTATAACCCAGTAACAGAGCTTTTCTCCTTCTGAAAATGCTGTCTGGCGGTTCTGCCCACATCGGTAGGATGTTTAGCTGTCAGAGAGGTCCATCTATGGCAGGGCAAAAGGTCCAGGATATTCATTAGAACTCAGGAGTCTGTGAAATGGAAGCTTGTGCAAGAAAAGTGTCTCCAGGCCTTGAGGGTACCGCACTTCAGTCACTGACAGGGTGAGCGGAGAGGTGCTCAAGAGAAATCTAGGGAAGCAGACTGGATATGACAGGTGAAAATTAGGCCATCAGATGTGCACATCAATGACTGAGCCCTAAATCCCAGTCTTCCCTCTGACACGTGCTCTTTCATCAGGGCTACCTCCCGGGAGCTCCGGCGTCCCAGTGGGTTTGCTTTTCAGCCTCTCTCGTTAGCATTTCCCTCTGTGAGATGTAACAGATGCTTTCTGTGACGTCCTTCTGGACACCTGCAGCTCCTTCGCTGGAGATGGAGCATTTCCTCACCTCTCAACTGCAGCTAAAGGTGAAACGTGTACGAGGTCACCGGCAGGAGAGTCCATGATGCCCCAACTTGTGCGGGTGAGCATTTGGTTCTGCACAGCCTCAACACCAAACCCGCCACCCCCGGGGATGAAATCTGGGTTGTATAAAGCCATTCCTGCCCCGAAACAGTGAGGTTAAAATGAGGTTGTCCAAGACGAGAGCTGCCTCGGGAGGACGATTCACTGCCTGCACCAAACTTCGAGTACAGGTGACAGCTGAAACGCTTGGTGCTCAAATGTACATAAACACACAGGCCGGGATGCTGGGAGCTTCTTGAGCATTCAGCGTGTTTGCAAATGTTCTGGAAAATGGGTACGTAGTGAGCTGGCAACGTCTGGAGATGATACAAAATCAGCGAGGTGCATCCATGGTAAAACAGTGAGGGGTAAAGGAAGGATCTCACGATGCGCAGTGGCTGGGGAAAATATTAACTGATTAAAATCAGAATTTGTAGGTTCAAAGTGGTAGGTTAAAAAAAACCAACCCAAACCGTAACTGAACACATTCAAGTGATGGATGTGGTGTTGCTCAGAAGTTCACGGAGAGCTGGCTGCAGGGTGCGGGAAGGAGTGCGGCTACCTGCTCCTTCCCTGGGTGCTCCCCACCAGGCACCGTGAAAGGCAGCTTCTGGCGTGATGGATTTGCACAATCCCAGCAGGGCAGGGCTAATTCTTGTATTTGCATCGTTCCATTTAAGTGACAAACTGTACCGAGCAGGCAGCGTGACGGTCCACAATCACAGAGCACTGTGAAACTGTAGGATGCCAGATAAACACACCAGAGAGAAGTTTTGTAGTGTATCTAACCATAGTTCCTACTCATTTCACAGCCCAGTATAGCCAGCACTGAAAACTGCACAATTAAAACATTTTTAAGGGTGCAAAGCCTACATTATTGCTTCCGTCAGTGCTTTATGAAAACGGCCAGCCTGATGGGTATGCTGTGGAAGGGCCACCACATGAAAGTGGTCCCAGGTAAGAAAGTATAGGACTGTAACAGAGCTGCTAAATCATACTTTAAAGACAGTATTTCTTTTCCAGAATACTAATGTAATTCCTGCAGCACAAAGAACAAAAGCTTCCCTCTGTAAATCCATTTCACAGAGACCACGAGATGGAGAAATCTGTCAGGCTTAGGTAACCGGCATTGGAAGGGAGCTACTCTGAGCGGCCCAGGGTTGATGCACCAGTGAGTTCGATGCTGGAGATTTAGCAATTCAGTGATGGGAACCACTAAAACCAACACGCAGATGCCTTTCAACTTTGGACCATCACAAAGAAAGAGAGACAGAAGTCATGTTATCAAGACCACGCAAGTTTGTTTGAGAAGGACCTACTGCCTTCTAAGAGCATGGAAAAAAAACCCACCCGAGTTTCCATCTCCATGGTAACTCCTTCCTCCAAAGCACTTTTAATGCAATTTGTTTCCTGTTCCTCTAACCCCTTTGATGGCTTTAGAACAGAGCAGTCAAGGCTGAAGTGCTGGTGACACCTACAGCAGGACAGTAGATGAGAAACCATGTCTTTGTCTTTGACAGCAAGTGACAAGTTGAGCTTCTGTGCCGTCCAAGGAGATACCAGTGTTACCGTCACTAAACTGAGTATGTGCGGAATGGTTACTGACTGCAGAAAAAAAGCCAAAGGCAAATTCTCTGCAGAAGACAGCGGGAGAGGATCAACACTGCTCCAGCCTCTGCCCTTGCAGGAGCTGGTACACGAGTTATCAAGTCACTGCTAGTAGAGGTCCCATCTCAGGATGGATCCCTGTCTGTATTCCAAAGGGCCTTGGTTTGTAATGGTGATATTACTGCAGGTAACTACCCATGCTGCTCTCAGCATCCACCGCCCCCTCGTGTTACCTGTCTTCCCTGTTCATCTTAGAGGATAGCCGGGGCGAGAACTCCGAAGGGCCAGCCAGGGTGATGCCATCTTATAAAACCTTGTTCCAGTCTGACAGAGTGATACTACGAAAGGGAATTATCCTGAGCACAAATATTCACTCAAACGGACCATGAACACAGCCGCAGGACACTTTGTTAGCAACCGATAATGTAGGTAAGAAGTATTTTGTCAAACGGGCAGTGTATGAGAATATGTCTGAGCGAAAGAAACTTTAGCCTCTTTAAATATTAAAGTTCCAAAATTAAACCCTTGTTTATATAACGACGGGGTCACTGCTGCAGAACACGGGAGTTTGCAGCATTGTACCAAAAAAGGCCCTACGAAACTCAGGCCTTCACCCCGGGCACCGAGTCTCCCGCACAAGCAAACTCCGCAGTGTGCTACCGCTTGCCACGGGGGCTTTCCGCTCGTCTCTGCCTCTCCCGGGCCTCCCCCCCATTCCCGTCCTCCCCTGACCCACCCGTTCAGCCGGCACCGCGCTGTCGTGTGCAGCCATCGGATGAGCTCCCATCCGCCGGCCAGGCTCTGCATGCCGGGGAGCCCCACGCAGCGGAGATGCTCGCGGGTTGCCGGTGCCATTC
Source organism: Balaeniceps rex (assembly GCA_013401315.1). Lineage (NCBI taxonomy): Eukaryota > Metazoa > Chordata > Aves > Pelecaniformes > Balaenicipitidae > Balaeniceps > Balaeniceps rex. The sequence goes on along the minus strand of VYZW01021028.1, from coordinate 949,978 downwards.
GTCTCTGCAGGGAGAAGGATCCTGGTGCCTGCAAGCAAGGGGGCTGCTTTGAGACTTAACCCTGAAACTCAGATCCTCATCCTTGCTGCTCGATAAACCCCCACGGGGTGGGAAAGTGGGGGTGTTGCCGCTGGCTCCTAGCCACGCGTGTTAAATGAAGTCCCTCCTCAGCGCGTTTTCCAAAACTGTCCTTCCTTTGCACTGTCCTCTGACAACAAACACAGTCAATTTGCAGGGCATGAGCTGGATTTTGTGGGCTTAAACAATGATGCAAACTGTATTTTTTTCTTTTCAGAATAAGAAATGAAGCTGGTAATGAAGACAAGAACTCTGCAGTTGCTCCAGAAAGCAGTCGAATATCCCTGCTGCTTTAGGCTGGCTAATTACAAATACCACCGCAGCAAACTACAAGTAAGAAATTTACGCACAAAATATAGAAAATAACTTTATGGAGCTTCCCTACTGCAGAGTATCTTTAAAAAGCCTTCTAGAAAGCCTTTTACCACATTACTAAACACACCTTTATTTATTATTTTTTAAGAAAAGAGCATAAAAGAACTTAATGCAAACTAAATATTTAACCAAATAGCAATTAGCTAACAATGATGAATGGTAAACAGTCCCAGTCCCACGCTAAACCGGGACTTTAAAGCCCGTTTATCTAGGCTAAAGCTGCTCAAGGGGAAAGGCAAGTTTATTGAGTAAACTTTGTCTCAGCCACCTCGCTATTAAAACAGTCTACAAACAGAAACTACATCATATATTCTGTGAGAGGAAAAAAAAGGAGCAAGAACATAACAATCCATCGCATGGAAGTTACAATGCTATATGGAGCAATTATCCCGAAATATAAAAGCAGAGAAAACACGAAGCAGTAAAGCAGCCACTTTCAACCCCCGTGGCCTTGCATTAAAACAGAATGAAGTGACAGACCCCTTAAATTCCCCCCGTTGTTCCCATGTGGCCTAGGACGGGCATTCCCACTTATCCACCGGGGAAGGAGCGAGCCTGGGCAGAGTTGCCCAAGGTTTTATCCATGTGGGCCCTCTTTGTTGAGCATAACAGAATTAGCTGCTGCTTCTTCTCATTATATTTTTTTTAAATATATATATATATATATAT